>JANVCC010000101.1:1345824-1373845 GCA_025345505.1 Todiramphus chloris collaris | reverse complement strand
TGAGAAGAACAGAGGGTCCAATATGCTGGGCAGACACTTCTCACGGAGAAGTGTGCTGTCTTGAGTCTGGGTTAAGGACATCACTAGGAAACTTCCTAGCTTGGAACAACTCTCAGATTATTACCCATTGCTCATCTTTCATGTAGGTGGGGAGCACACTGAGAATAGGAATATAGGAACAATTAAAAGAGACTTTAGAGCCTTGGGGCAGTGGGTGAGGGATACTGGGTCACAAATTATTGTTTCCTCTATCCTTCCAGTGGCAGGCAGCAACATTGGAGTGAACAGGCAAATTCAAGCTATTAATACATGGCTCCACAACTGGCATTACCATAACAATTTTGCCTTTTTTGACAACGGGACAACCTATACAGCACCAGGTTCGATGACACCTAATGGGAGACACCTTTCTCAAAGAGGAAGAGAGTCTTTGCACAAGAGATTGCAGGACTGATTGACAGGGCTTTAAACTAGATATGAAGGGGGAATGGGATGTATCCAGAGTAGCTAGACATAGCCATGGGTGTTGTATCCCAGCACTTGTGGGACAGCATGCTGACATTTTTGAGAACCAGAAGGCCTTCCACCCCCAAGGGCAAAAACTATACACTCAACCCCCTCTCTGCAATGCTTATACAGCAATGCACGCAGCATGGGGAATAAGCAGGAGTTGGAGATCTGTGTTCAGTCGCAGGGCCATGATCTCATTGCAGTTACTGAGACATGGTGGGATAGCTCACAATACTGGAATGTTGTCATGGACAGTTGGGCACTTTTCAGGAAAGATGGACCAGCAAGGTGAGGTGGTGGAGCTGCTTTTTATGTGCTTGAGCAACTGGAATGCATTGAGCTTTTTCCGGGGAGGTGAAGAACGTGTTGAAAGCTTATGGGTGAGAATCAAGGGGCATGTAAATATAGGTGAAACTGTTGTGGGTGTCTACTACAGACCACCAAACCAGGAACATGATGTTGACGAGACCTTCTGCAGGCAGCTGGAAGTAGCCTCAAGATCACATGCCCTGGTGATCATGGGTGACTTCAATCACCCTGATATTTGTTGGAAGGACTACACAGTGAGGCATACTCAGTCCAGAAGGCTCTTGCAATGCATCAATGATAACTTCCCGATGCAGGTGTTGGAAGTGCCAACGAGTAATGGAGTACTGCTGAACCTTGTATTAATGAACAAAGAAGGTTTTGTCGGGGATGTGAAGGTTTGGGGCATCCTTGGCGGTAGTGACCATGACATGGTAGAGTTTAGTATCATACGAGGAAGAAGTAAGGCAATATGTAAGATTGCAACCCTGGACTTCAGGAGGGCTAACTTTGTCCTCTTCAAAGACCTACTTGGTCCCTTGGGCTAAGACTCTAGAAGGGAAGGGGGCCCAAGAGAGCTGGTTGATATTCAAACATTACTCCTTCCAAGCTCAAGACAGGTGCATTCCTTTGATTAAAAAATCAAGTCGCAGAGGCAGGAGACCAGCATGGATGAGCAAGGATCTGCTGCAAAAACTCAAGTGGAAGAATGAAGTTCATAGCATGTGAAAAAGGGGACCAGTGTCTTGGGAGAATTATAGGAATGCTGTCAGGGTTTGTAGGGATGCAACAAGGGAGGCCAAGGCCCTCTTGGAATTAACTCTGGCAATGACAGTAAAGGAGAACAAGAAGGGCTTCTTCAAACGCATCAGTGGTAAAAGGTAGACTAGGGAATATGTGGGCCCACTGCTGAATGATGTGGGAGACCTGCTGACAGAGGATGCAGAGCAGGCAATGTTACTGAATGCCTTCTTTCCTTCAGTCTTCACTGCTAAGACCATCCCTCAGGAAACCCTGACCCTGAAAGTAAGAGGGAAAGCCTGGAAGGAGGAAGTGTTTCCACTGGGTGATGAGGATTGGGTTAGAAATCACTTGTGTGAACTGAACACACACAAATCCATGGGCCCTGATGGGCTGCACCCATTAGTGCTGACGGAACTGACTGATGTTGTTGCTCTACCACTCTCCATCCTTTTTGAAAGATTATGCAGAACAGGTGAGGTGCCCAAGGACAGGAGGAAAGTCAATGTCCCTCCAGTCTTCAAAAAAGGCAAGAAGGAAGACCCTGGTAATTACAGACCAGTCAGCCTCACCTCCACCCCTGGAAAGGTAATGGAGCATCTCATGTCTGAAGATCATATGTCAGCACATGGACAAAAAGAAGGTTATCAACAGTAGCCAGCATGGGTTTACTAAAGGGAAGCCATGCCTGACTAATCTGACAGCCTTCTATGACTGTGTGACTGAATGGGTAGATGCTGGGAGAGCAGTGGATGTTGTCTACCTTGACTTCAGCAAGGTTTTTGATACTGTCACCCATAGCATCCTTGTGAGTAAGCTCAGGAAGTGTGGGTTAGAAGAGTGGACAGTGACATGGGTTGAGAACCGGCTGAACAATAGAGCTCAGAGGGTCATGATCAGTAGTGCAGAGTCCAGCTGGCAACGTTTAAGTAGTGGTGTTTCCCAGGGGTCAGTTCTGGCTCCAGGCTTATTCAACATCTTCATCAGTGACCTGGATAAAGGGTCAGAGTGTACTTTCAGGAAGTTTGCTGGTGATACTAAACTAGGAAGAGTGGCTGATACACCAGAAGGTTGTGCTGCCATTCTGCGAGATCTGGACATGCTGGAGAGCTGGGCAAAGTTGAACCTCATGAAGTTCAACAAGGATAAGCGTAGAGTCCTACAACTGGGAAGGAACACCACCATGCACCAGTACAAGTTAGGGGTAGACCTTCTGGAAAGCAGCCCCATGGAGAGGGACCTTGGCATTCTGGTGGATAATAAGTTATCCATGGAACAGCAATGTGCCCTTGTGGCCAGGAAGGCCAATGGTATCCTGGGGCGCATAAAGAAGAGTGGCCAGCAGGTCAAGGGAGCTTCTCCTCCCCCTCTACTCATGTAGTGGGTCTGGCTGAGCTGCTTTTCTCCATCCAGCCCTCATGCTGCAAGCACTGGGAGCTGGAGGGTGTTGATAACACACCCGTGTTATGACTGCCAGTGCTCACACGGCACCAGAGGATGGGGGCCAGGATGGGGGAGAAGATACAGCCAACCTGAGCTGACCAGTGGGATATTCCATACCGTATGACATCAGCTCAACTATAAAGGGAAAGGGCAGGAGGAGGATGGGGGGGCATTCTGCTTTGTCCTCCAAGCGGCTGCTGCGTGTTCCTGGAGCCCTGCTTCCTGGACTCGGCCTGACATTGCCTGCGGATGCGAAGTAGAAAATAACATCTTATCTATCATAACCCACACCCCTGTGCTTTGCGTCTCATTCTCTCCCTGCATGCTGTGCTGAAGGGTGTCGGGGGGAGTGATAGAAGGGCTTGGTGGGCATCTGGTGCCTTTCTGGGGTCAACCCACCACAGTTCCTTTTTGGTGCACAACGTGGGGCATGAGCAGCTGCTTGCTCGCTTGCTTGCCTGCCTGCTTGCTTTGCTTTAGATACTAGTAGCAAACTCCTGCGCAGGCCACGGAGTTTGCGTGCACCTGCTTATCTGGTGTTTTTCTAACATGTTTACTGAAACAATGTCTATTTGCTTGGCTTTTGCACTGATAGCTTCAATGTGCTGGGGAAGCTTCTGTCTCGGGAGGATGAAGGGCCTCAGGAGCACCCTGGCACAAATAGTAACAATGTGTTTCATGCTGGCATTGGTGGCTTTGCTGTGTTGGGGGGGCTACCTTGGGGAGAAAATGAATGAATCTATCTCTCCCTTTCTACCGGAAATTTATGTAGATGATTTATTTGTGCATGCTCCCAAGGTCCTCGTCCACCCTTATGTGAGCTTCTGGATACTACTAATCAATATCGTTGTCCTAATCCGGGTTGTGTGTAGTCTGGTCCCAGTTTGGCCTGAGAGGAGACAAGTTTCAGGTGGGGTGGCACCAAAATGTGCCCTGAGACGGCCTGTCCCTGGGTGGCAAGGGGTCTGTCAGGATTTGGGCAGGTTCCTAGGATGGTTGTCACCTCCAATAGCCTGGGACTTTACTCCTGAACAGGCAAGCAACCCTGGCAAGCTGACACAGCATCTAATAGAAGGGTGCCTTGTCTACCCCAATGAGAACCAGCAGCTCTTAGCACTGTACTGGGGCCTGGCCTGTGCCTATCGAGCCACAGTTGAGTACTCTCAGAGGACTGTGGTTGAGGCAGGGACCCAAACTCCATCTGAAGACACCGGAGTTGAGATAGGGACGGCAACAACAACTGCCAAAGTTGCCCCAGTAGTAAAAAAGAAGCAGTGGACAAGGAGAACAACAGGCCCCTACCCTCGGTTAGTGAGGGATGTGGAAAAGGAGGAAGAACACAACCAGCAAGCTGGACCCTCAACAGGAAGACAGGAGGAGGGGGTGACAGAATTGAAGCAAGAGGCAGAGACCACCCGGTCCCTGACTTCGTCAGAACTTAGAGACCTGAGGAAGGATTACAGATGCCAGATAGGGGAATGGATTGTTACCTGGCTGCTTCGAAGCTGTGATACTGGGGCTGACACCCAACAGCTGGAAGGTAAGGAAGCCCAACAGCTGGGCTCCCTTGCTAGGAATCGTGGCATTGAAAGGGGAATTGGAAAAGAGGCAGCAATTTGCAGTCTCTGGAGACGGCTCCTTTCAGGTGTCAAAGCAAGGTATCCATTCAAGGAAGACTTAATGAATGCCACCTCCTCAGGAAAATGGTCCACGGATGATGAAGGTATCCAGTACCTGAGGGAACTAGCAGTACTGGAAGTAATCTATGGGGATTTAGATGATGATGAGCATCCTAAAGATCCAGAGGATGTTCAGTGTACAAGGGCCATGTGGAGGAAAGTGATTAAGAATGCTCCAGCATCATATTCTGCCAGCTTGGCAGCAATGTATTATCCACAAATGGATAATCCAACCGTGGAAACTGTTTCTTCCTGGCTTCAGAACTTTGAAGAGAGTCTTGGTGCCTCCACGTCCCTAAGGGCTAGTGCCTTGGATATCAGGAGTCCCCCAAGGAATCAGCCAGTCAGAGGGAAAGGGAGCCTGAGGCGTATGCCACGTGGTACACTCTGGTTCTTCCTGCGTGACCAGGGGGAGGATATGAGGAAGTGGGATGGTGAACCAACCTTTAAGCTGGAAGCCCGTGTACAGGAATTGAGAGGGAAGACAGCCGTTAAAAAAGGGCCATCCAAGAAGACCATTAATGCAGTCAGTGTTGAAGCACAAGAAGGCAATCGACGATCTCGCAGATACGGGAAGAATAAAATCAATTCCACGGAGCCTGATGAGGGGACTTCTGGTTTGACACAGCAAGGGTCAGACAGTGAATATTCAGACCAGGAGCAGGAATAGAGAAGCCCTGCCTCTAGCCAGGTGGAGGAAAGGGACAATCGTATTTACTGGACTGTGTGGATCCGATGGCCTGGCATGTCAGACCCACAGAGGTACAAGGCCTTAGTCGATACAGGAGCGCAGTGCACAGTAATTCCATCAAAATACACAGGAGCTGAGCCCATAAGTATTTCTGGGGTGACAGGGGGATGTCAGCAGTTGACAGTATTGGAGGCTGAAGTGAGCCTGACTGGTAAGGAGTGGTATAAACACCCCATTGTGACTGGCCCAGAGGCCCCGTGCATACTTGGCATAGACTATCTTAGGAGAGGCTATTTCAAGGATCCAAAAGGATACCGGTGGGCTTTTGGTGTTGCTGCCTTGGAGGTGGAGGGAAGTGAACAGTTGTCCACCTTGACAGGTCTCTCAGAGAACCCTTCTATAGTGGGGCTGATGAAGGTTGCAGAGCAGCTGGTGCCAATGGCCACGACAACAGTGCATCGGTGGCAATACGGCACCAACAGAGATTCCCTGATCCCTATCCAGGAATTGATTCATCAGCTGGAGAGCCAGGGTGTGATCAACAAAACTCATTCACCTTTCAACAGCCCCATATGGCCTGTGCAAAAGTCAAATGGAGAATGGAGATTGACAGTGGACTATCGTGGTCTGAATGAAGTTACACCGATGCTGAGTGCTGCTGTGCCAGACATGCTAGAACTTCAGTATGAGCTGGAGTCCAAGGCAGCCAAGTGGTACGCCACGACTGACATCGCTAATGCGTTTTTCTCTATTCCCATAGCACCAGAGTGCAGGCCACAGTTTGCCTTCACCTGGAGGGGAGTCCAGTACACCTGGAATCAATTGCCCCAGGGGTGGAAACACAGCCCCACCATCTGTCACAGACTGATTCACACTGCACTGGAGGAAGGTGGGGCTCCGGAGCATCTCCAGTACATTGATGACATCATCGTATGGGGCAACACAGCAGGAGAAGTTTTCGAGAAAGGGAAGAAAATAATTGAAATCCTCCTGGAGGCCAGTTTCGCTATAAAGCGAAGCAAGGTGAAGGGGCCTGCGCAGGAAATCCAGTTCCTTGGAATAAAATGGCAGGATGGGCGTCGACACATTCCGATGGATGTGATCAATAAGATAACAACAATGTCTCCACCAACCAACAAAAAGGAGACACAGGCTTTCCTGGGTGCTGTGGGTTTCTGGAGAATGCATATTCCAGATTACAGTCTCACTGTGAGCCCGCTCTACCGTGTGACCCGGAAGAAGAATGACTTTAACTGGGGCCCTGAACAGCAACAGGCCTTTGAACAAATTAAACAGGAGATTGTGCACACAGTAGCCCTTGGGCCAGTCCGGACAGGACCAAATATCAAAAACATACTCTACAGCGCAGCTGGGAAGAATGGTCCTACCTGGAGCCTCTGGCAGAGGGCGCTTGGGGAGACACGAGGCCAACCTCTGGGTTTTTGGAGTCGAGGATACAGGGGATCTGAGGCCAACTATACTCCAACAGAAAAGGAGATACTGGCAGCATATGAAGGAGTTCGAGCTGCCTCAGAAGTGATCGGAACAGAAGCACAGCTCCTCCTGGCACCCCGACTGCCAGTGCTGGGATGGATGTTCAAAGGGAGAGTCTCAGCTACACACCATGCAACTGGTGCCACATGGAGCAAGTGGATTGCATTGATAACACAACGGGCTCGAATAGGAAACCCCAGTCGCCCAGGGATCCTGGAAGTGATCACGAACTGGCCAGAAGGCAAAGATTTTGAGATGTCGCCAGAGGTAGAGGTGAAACGTGCTGAGGAGGCCCCACCATACAACACATTATCAGATGATGAAAAGCAATATGCCCTGTTCACTGATGGGTCTTGTTGCATTGTGGGAAAACATCGACAGTGGAAGGCTGCTGTGTGGAGTCCCCTACGACAAGTCATTGGAGTTGCTGAAGGACACAGTGAATCCAGTCAGTTTGCAGAAGTGAAAGCCATCCAACTAGCCCTAGATATTGCCGAACGAGAAAAGTGGCCAGTGCTCTATCTCTACACTGACTCCTGGATGGTGGCAAACACCCTGTGGGGGTGGTTGCAGCAGTGGAAACGGAGCAACTGGCAGCGCAGAGGCAAACCCATCTGGGCTGCTGGGCTGTGGCAGGACATTGCTGCTTGGATAGAGAACCTGGTGGTGAAGGTACGCCACGTGGATGCCCATGTGCCCAGAAGCTGGGCCACTGAAGAACATCAGAACAACCATCAGGCAGACCAGGCTGCCAAGGTGGCAGTGGCTCAGGTGGATCTGGATTGGCAGCGGAAGGGTGAATTATTTATAGCGCGATGGGCCCATGACACCTCGGGCCATCAAGGAAGAGATGCAACCTATAGATGGGCTCGAGATCGAGGGCTGGATCTGACCATGGAGGCTACCACAGAGGTCATCCACAAATGTGAAACATGTGCTGCAATCAAACAAGCCAAGAGGTTAAAGCCCCAGTGGTATAGAGAACGTTGGCTAAAATATAAATATGGAGAGGCCTGGCAGGTTGACTACATCACTCTCCCACAAACCCGCCAAGGTAAGAACCACGTACTTACAATGGTGGAAGCAACCACTGGGTGGCTGGAAACGTACCCGGTGCCCCATGCCACTGCCCGGAACACCATCCTGGGCCTTGAAAAGCAGATTTTGTGGCGGCATGGTATTCCAGAAAGAATTGAATCAGACAATGGAACTCATTTCCGAAATAGTCTCGGGAATGCCTGGGCCAAGGAGCACGGCATCGAGTGGGTGTATCACATCCCTTATCATGCACAAGCCTCTGGGAAGATTGAAAGGTACAATGGGCTGTTAAAAACCACATTAAAAGCATTAGGGGGTGGGACCTTTAAACAATGGGACAAACATCTAGCAAAGGCCACCTGGTTAGTTAACACCAGATGATCTGTTAGCCGTCCTGGCCCTGCCCAAACAAAACCCCTGCCTGTTGTGGGAGGCAATAAGGTCCCTGTAGTGCACACCGGGAGGTGGCTGGGGAAGGCAGCGTGGATAGCTCGACCCTTGGGAAAAGGCAAACCCATTCGTGGGATTGTCTTTGCTCAAGGACCTGGATATACCTGGTGGGTAATGCGGGAGGATGGTGAGACCCAGTGTGTACCTCAAGCAGATTTGACCTTGGCAGAAAGATAATCTGGAATGTGAGTTGTATGTTGCAGGAAATGATGCTGTAGGAAGGAGATGGAATAATAGAAAGTGAATTTGGTGAAGGACCAGATGAGTACGGCAAGGACCAAGATCTAGCCGGTGTTGGTGCCCAACAATCAGACATACTGCTTCTGTCCAGAACATCCACCTTGACAGATGAGACCCAAGTCATCGAGTGAAGGAATGAGGAACTATCTGTTAAAGGACTGGGGATAGTAGTTGATGATAATGTATTGGTTGGGTTTAGAGATGGCTTAAGTATGTATTATGTGGGGCTTGAGCATGATGCAAATGGTATGGAATAAGGGGTGGAGATTGTAGTGGGTCTGGCTGAGCTGCTTTTCTCCATCCAGCCCTCATGCTGCAGCACTGGGAGCTGGAGGGTGTTGATAACACACCCGTGTTATGACTGCCAGTGCTCACACGGCACCAGAGGCTGGGGGGCAGGATGGGGGAGAAGATACAGCCGACCTGAGCTGACCAGTGGGATATTCCATACCATATGACGTCAGCTCAACTATAAAGGGAGAGGGCAGGAGGAGGATGGGGGGGCATTCTGCTTTGTCCTCCAAGCGGCTGCTATGTGTTCCTGGAGCCCTGCTTCCTGGACTCAGCCCGACATTGCCTGTGGACGGGAAGTAGAAAATAACATCTTATCTATCATAACCCACACCCCTGTGCTTTGCGTCTCATTCTCTCCCTGCGTGCCGTGCTGAAGGGGGTCGGGGGGAATGATAGAAGGGCTTGGTGGGCACCTGGTGCCTTTCTGGGGTCAACCCACCACAACTCTGCACTAGTGAGACCACATTTGGAGTATTGTGTTCAGTTCTGGTCTCCCCAGTTCAAGAAGGACAGGGAAATACTAGAGAGAGTCCAATGGAGAGCCACAAAGATGATGAAGGGACTGGGTCATCTCTCTTCTGAGGAAAGGCTGAGAGCCCTGGGGCTGTTTAGCCTGGAAAAGAGAAGATTGAGAGGGGATCTTATGAATGTTTACAAATATCTGAAGGGTGGGTGTCAAGTAGAAGGGACCAGCCTCTTTTCAGTTGTGCCCTGTGATAGGATGAGAGGTAATGGAAGGAAGGTGAAATGCAGGAAGTTCCACCTCAATATGAGAAAAATCTTAATGGTGATAGTGACAGAGCCCTGGAACAGGCTGCCCAGAGAGTTTGTGGAGTTTCCTTCTTTGGAAACTTTCAAGACCCTCCTGGATCTGTACCCGTGTAGCCTTCCCTAGGTGTTCCTGTGCTGATGGGGGGATTGGACTCAATGATCTCCAGAGGTCCCTTGCAGCCCCTACCATTCTATGATTCTGTGGTTCTATACTTTAGCCCTGTTTGGGTTTATCATGAGATACCTACCTGTCTGTTTAGCTGCAGCTTTCCTGCATTCTCTAACCAGAGCTGAGCAAAGAAGGATAAGGTCTGTCCTGACCTCCCTAGTGAGTAAATGGCACTAAAACTTCATTTGCTTCTTCTTCAGAAAAGGTTAGAAATGTCAGAAGTTTGACAAATTGACAAAAGTTAGGAGGTGTTATCCCTACACATTTGCTACACTGAGACATCCTACTTGTTCCTGTTGCCACTACTAACAGTCCCATTCTGCTCTCCTCCCCACTTCCAGCACAACCGGGTTGCAGTTGCTTCAGGGTGGGCTCAGATTCGATTGCAGCCCATTGCTGAGCCACAGTACTTGTGAAAGGCAGTGAGAGTCCAAACTATAATTGAAGGTATGAGGGCACAGCTGAGCAATGTATAGTCCAGCTGGTTTTAGGACAAGTAGAGTAAAATCAGGGCAATCAAGCCCTGCCTCAAGCTGACCACTGGAGTATGCATTATGGTTTTCAGTGTTGCTCTGAATAGCCAATGTTTGGGTATCTGCTGCCTGAGATACTTTTTCACTGGCACTCAAACTAAATAAACTGACAGTAATTTGGGTATGACTGCAGATGCTGGAATAGCACCTAAAACTGTTTACACAAAGGAGGCATGTAATTGCACAGTCTAATTTTAGGCACCCAGCTCAAGTAATGGAGGCAATTTAGTTACCTGGTTGAGGCTAATTCCTCTGGGTCCCTTATGTAGCTCATGCGGAGATGTTTCTCTCAGAAGGGTACTTCTGAGCAGGAAGATCTCACATCCATCAGGCTGATGCCATAGCAGATGCATGGCATTTTCCCACCTTGAGGCAATATGAATACCTTCCAGAGGCAAAAGAATTTGGAATATTTCCCTTTCCAGCATCAGGAACATTTTTGAGGCCAACTGGGCACTCTTAAGGACTACACTGGCACATCAGAAATGCATTAGGTGATTATTGACTTCCAACATCTTTACAAAATAGATAGAAGCACAACCCTTCCATTTCTCCCCTGTTTGTCATTACTATTCATGTCTTAAATAATCCAGTTAGTTTTAGAATAGCTGGGTTTTTTTAGTCAGGTTATCTTTTTTTCTGTTCCTCACAAAGATGGTTCAGGTCTGTAAAGACAGTGCGCAGAGGACTGGCCTGGTTTTGTGATTTCTGCTCTGTTAGTATTTTTCCCCTGGAAACTGAATAATTTGTTTCCTTCTGATGTTGTTGTTTATTTTAGTATGCTCTGATGGACATCAAGATTGAAGTTTTCTACATATTAGTTAACCAAGATGTTTCAGAGGGGTTGTCATGCCTGTCTTTCTGTCTGTGCCATGTTTGTCTGGACTGCATAAAAAGATTTCCCTTTCAGTGGCCCACTGGCATGCATAAAGTTTGAGTCATGGGTGGGTGGTGATTTCAACTAGGTGAAAGTAGTAGAAGTAAACAATACCTGCAGCCTTTGTCCTGCTGCCTCTCTATTAATGAGCTGAAAATTCACACTCTGGGTTCTGTAAAGCTCATTTAGGTGTGTCAGCAAGAGCCAGAACTATATTAAATGCCTGAAACTGGAAAAATAATTAAGAAGGCTCAATGCCAATTCTTTTCATCTTCAAACTGCTGCTTACAGTTCATTCCCAACAAATGCTGAAAGGTCATCAGCATTTTTTTTAATTTTTCTTATGAACAGGTTGTTTAGATTTCTTCTTGGTGCTCTTAGCACTCTGTGGTGTGGTACAGAAAAAGAGACCAATATACTAGAAGCCAGACAGTTCATCTCTCATAATAAATGGAAGTCAGACAAGGACAGTTCATTTTTCTTTTTAATCACAGGCAGTATTCATAGAATTTTCTCTATTTTCTGTTTTATTCCTTATTATCATGGATAATGCAATGGAAATGTAATCATTTTTAATCAGGTTTAATTATATACTTTATTCTCATTCTTTATCTCTCCCACTTGCTAAAAAGGTGAGTTTCTGTTTCATTCTACTTCTTTTATTGGAGAACTATAAAGCCATCAATTACAATATGTGGCTTCCAAAGCTAATGTACCTGAACAGACACCAACACCTGCCCTAGAAGCCTGTCTTGATTCTGGCAGCCTCGTCTGGGCTAGTCTTGTCATGAGGATTAATGTTGCCTGACATGTGTCCTGAACTGCAGTGAGCTGGTGTGGTCCTGTGTGCCCACATGGCCTTGGAGTGACGCTGAATCACAGATTCTGAAGCATCTCTCATACTGATAATAGGTATGCCTTGTACCCATCATATCCATCTCAAGCATCTGGTGTTTCAAAGAAGATGCTGGGCTAATTTTCATAAATTTTATTCAATTTACTAGTGCTGAAAGGTGTCCCCCTCATCTTTTGCTATTTCAAAGCGCTATTCAGAGGGAAAAACTGTTACAGTCTTGGATTTAAGAAAATCACATTGGTAAAAATAAAATGTTCTTACCTGTGTTAGTATGAAAACTTTAGATGCTTAAATAATGACAAGAAACAATTTAAATTCATTTCTGTTTTTCATGTTTGCTTATTTTTCTTTGTTTTGTGCTGGCCAATCAAGGTTGATGAATTTACTACATATTTTTCTCTATAATTTCTAGCTCCTGGTTTTATAACTTGGCAGGGAGGATTGAATTTTAAATGCTACAGCAAAGGTTCAGCACATTTGTTTATTCACTATAATCATCACTGAAATAATAAAAAAATCTGCACTGAGATATTTCTATTTCATCATGTCTTGTGTTTAAGTTACAAAAAAATGCCAAATACTTGAAAGGAGGAAAGTTTTATTTCCACTCTTTCTTTAGACTGTCTTGCCTGGGAATTTCTCAGCCAGGGTTCAAGAATTCACAGTGTAGGTCCAGTCTCAAATAAAGTCCTTGATCCCTTTTACATCTTTTTTCTTGCTGCTGGTGTGCAGTGCATCACACTGCTTCTCTCTTTTTGTAACCTATTGCCATTCTGGTGACCTTTCCTTTTTTTCTCTAGATTTCCCAGAAGTGAGCCACAGGCTGAAAAAATGGGGGAGGATGAAAATGGAAATAGAATTGGCGCTCACAGTTTCATCAAGCACATTTTTTGTGTTCATAGGGGAAATCTTTATAACCTTGTACAACATGTCAACATATTTTTAAACAAATGTTGACAAGGGTGGGCAAACTTCAGCAAGAGTGTATACTCTAGAGCTCATTTCCTTACTCACTAAGTCATCTATGGTTATGATATGTGCTAAGAAGGCATTTTACGGGTTGCAGTATTATTTTTAGACAGTCTGATAACTCAGCCATCATTCTCCCAGTCAAACCTGAGGGAAATGTGGGTTTGCTCCTGAGGTTGGTTTCTAATAACCCAATGGAGACTAGCTGTGGGCAAGGTCATCTGACAGCTGAATGGCCATCATTGCTTTCAGAGACAACAAAGTTACAGTAATGCAGGGTGGAGTGAGCCACAGCTATTGAAAACATAAAGTAAAATAAGAGCTTTTAGACATGCTGTAGCACTAAGAAAGGAAAAAAATACATCTTAGGCTGCTGTAGCACAGGTATATGGGACCTGTTATTCACAGACAGAAGGCCCCCTGCATGCTGTGCCAGGTTATTTTCATTAAGACTGGAGAAATCTAAGGAATGTAGGGTAAGCAGGGCTCCTTTGTCAGTGACAGAGATGATCTCACTTCAGAGTGGGGATTTCAAAAATATGGGGGCATAAGCCAGAGGTGAATCCCTGTCTCTGTTCGAGATTTGGAGGATATGAGATTGTTGCTTTTGATTTCAATGAAGCCAGGATTTCATGCCAGAAAGCTAGTGCATCTAATGTTGTAAAATCTATCAGTTGTGTAGCCAAAGAATAGGTTTAGCTGACACAGAATATGTCATATAGCGAAGCTGTAGCATCTGTCACAGCACCTGCAAATGAGAAAGTGCTAGTAACAATAACAGAAATTGAATCTGTGTCCCTTTCATGACAAATGTCACCTGAGTTAGCTATTTGTGTGATTTTTGACTGAAAATTGAAACTGCAAATGGATAATGGAGTTGTTTATTCTTTGTCACTTTATGAAAAGTGCTGGTATAACTGCTGTACTTTGAATTAACTGTTGATACTTTTTATACGATTAACAAGGATTTTAAGGTTCACGGGGAATGTCTGAGGCTGTTATTCCTGTGTGATATTTATCTTTGATCCTGTGAAGGGCATTGTGAATTGCTTTTGTGGCTTTGACAAAATAACACCTGTGGTGACTGACAGTTCTCCAGCTGTGTGGGGGAGTCAACAGTTTTATTGGTTTACTTAAAAAGAAGTATGGAGTGAACTTCTTACCTTTTCAATGAATGAAGTAACAAAAAGCCTCATGCAGGAAGGTACTAGCACTGGCAAATATCATAGAAGTTGTTAAAGTGATTAACCTTGTTAGAGCAAGGAACAGAGCTTTTAACAGCTATCACTCGGTCTCTGATACAAAAGTTGCTGAGAACAGACATTGGGGATTGGTTTCTTCAAGATAAAATGTAAAAGGAAATATTTTGAGAAATGAGAACTATTTTGTCCTCTGAGAATTAAATATCAATTTTCATGATGAAGCCTTCTGGAGCAAATAAACTACCACGAGATTCTCTCAGCACAAATTGTGCAGTATTGTTGATTTGTGTTATTGGAAAACACAATGGGCAGAAGAGTTTGTCTTCTTCCCAGTTATCAGATATGTTTCTGCTAGAACATCATCTGAAAAATGAATTACCCATAGAAAATGTTAATGTAATTTGTTTTTTATTTTTCTTTATCTGGGGTAAAATATTAGCCACCACACTTTTTTATATATCCTCATGAACTGACACATGAGTCTGAGGCAGGAAAACTGTAGACCTGTCACAGACAAAGTTTTTACGGGATTCAATTTTTACTGTATGGGGGATGATAGGATTGAGAGTGGAACTGCAGAGAAGGGCTTGGGAGGTACAGGTGGATGAAAAGCTGCACATGAACCAACAATGTGCACTTGCAGCCTAAAAGGCCAACTGTACCATGGGTTGCATCAAAAGAAGCATAGCCAGCAGGTTGAGGGAGGTGATTCCCCCTCTCTACTCTGCTCTCATGAGACCCCCCCATGGAGTACTGTGTGCACCTCTGGAGCCACCAACACAAGAAAGACATGAATTGTTTGGAACAGGTCCAGAGGAGGGCCACAAAAATGATCAGAGGGCTGGAGCACCTCTCCTAATGAAGAAAGGCTGAGAGAGTTGGGGTTGTTCAGCCTGGAGAGGAGAAGGCTCTGGGGATATTTTATTGTGGCATTTCAATACTTAGAGCTTATAAGAAAGATGAGGGAAGACCTTTTAATATGACCTGACATCAAAGGACAAGGGGTAATGGTTTTAAACTTAAAGAGGATAGATTCAGGCTAGATATAGGGAAGAAATTTTTTACAGTAAGGGTGGTGCAGCACTGGCACAGGTTGCCCAGAGAGGTAGTGGATGCCCTGTCCTTGGAGACATTCAAGCTCATGTTGGATGAGGCTCTGAGCAACCTGATCTAGTTGAGTATGTCCCCCCTTACTGCAGGGGGATTGGACTAGATGACCTTGAAAGGTCCCTTCCACAACAAAACATTCTATAATTCTATGATTTGGAGGGGTAAAACTTTTCTGTAATGAACACAGTCCTTGTAGGACTGAGGAGGTAGTCAAGGTAGGAGGCAGGAATCTTTTGGTTAGCAGGGTTTCTTGGAAGAAGTGGCTTGGGGTAGGGGACAAGTTGTGATGGGCAGCTTAGGAACCAGCTATAACTTTAGTTGATGCTTTGACTTGACTAGATTCAGGAATCTGTGGCACAGTCATGCTGATTGCAGTATCTCAGCAGAAAAAGGTCCAAAATAACGAGTGACTGTAGCTGCTTATGACACCCAGCTCAAGTGTCATAAATGGGCTGAATCTTCCAAAAATCCCGAGTATTCAGATTCTGAAAACTGTGATTCTGTTTTTAGCGTACTAATTTGGATCTTTGGTTTATGGGGTGTTTGGGGTTTTTTTCCCCTTTTTTCAAGAAAAGGGAAACCTTTGAAACCTTAGCCTTTAATCTTAGTAACTTCTGAACCATTCTCTATATGAAGAGACGAGACAAATTGTTATGGAGTCATTTGAGGTTTTACAGCACTTTAACTGCTCACTGTCTGCCCCACAGCATTTGCTTTGAAATACAGGGACTGGTGCAGAGCTTTGTCATGGAGCAGGTGTCCTGTTCCTCTCTGGAGTGAACAAACAGTTCATGCAGGAGAGTATATTCTTTGTCTGTGTATTACAATATCTGGATTTATGACTGATGATGCCTTCAATCTTTTTGCACATCCCTTTTGTGTAGGCACTTGAATTATTTGATTTACTAGTAGTGCTGTACATAAGAAGTGAATTTCAGAACTGGAAGTGTTAGAGTAGCTTAAATCAGTACATAATAAAATAGTTTGTGGCCTTGCCTGTTACTCATTACATGTCTATTTTCCTGATCTTCTGCTTCCATCCATCCAGTGACTTTGTGTTCTCACTTGAACTAAGAGTACTGTTCAAGTATTGTATTTTAATATTTCTCTCTTCCCTGTGAAGAAAGGATGGGGAAAAGTATAGCAGGAGGGAACTGACCTGGCTGTACTTCAAACCAGTGATGTCCATGATAAGAATCTGACAAACTGTATTTTAATATAGCTAAAGTATAATTGCAAAAGTTATAGTTGCTAGACTGCTTATCCAGAATGCCTAGGCAGGATGAAAGCAGCTTGTGAAAGATGAGTGCTACAATGTCCAAGTGCATGAATCTTTGTATTAATCAGTTCTATAATACAGTGGCCACACATACATGTACATATTTGGTTAGAATTTTAAATTGTTGCCGTAAAAATGACTCTTATGAACAGAATTCCTACAATCCTAATGCCTGTAAAACAGAGATGGTGGGAACAGGGAAGTGCATGTGTTAGAACAGCTGTTGATGTGTGGGTTGTATTAATCATTTGAGTCATATAAATTCATCAGTAGTCACAGTCCTGCATCTTGGATGGATGTAGAACTGCTTAATTGCTGCATTTGTCCCTCTACAAATTTCTACATACACAACCAAGATCCGGATGCTAAATCAGGAAGCAAGTTTGTGAGAGGATCAGGCTCAGCCTCTGGCTTGAAGTCAGGTAAGGATGTCAAGCTGGTTGCTTTGCTGTTATAGCTTCGCTTGTAAAATTCCCCTATAGAGTGAGGAACCTTTCTGAGCCCATCATGATCTCTTCTGTGGTAGGTTCCTCCTTGGTTGAAAACTGATCCAAAGAAAATGCTGTCTTCATCCTCCTCCCTCCTCAGCAAATTAGTGTTTTTCCAGTGATAAAAGAATTCACGTGCCATGAAGAACCTCTTTGATGCTGAATCAAAAGCAGCAGCATTAAAATAGACATTTAAGGTAAACTCTAACATGGTATGTTATAATTGATATGGATAAGACACAGATTTGAATTACCTGAATGTCCTGCTGATTACATTTATCCAGAAACATAGAGATTGTCTTAATGCATAAGGCTATTGAAGGATGTAAATTCATGTTATTTTGGGGATATCGTACTTTCAGATGCTACAGAGGATGGCACAAGGGTTTTCCTATGAAGACTTAGGACTTTCAGACACCAGTTCTTTATGGTTCTCATAGCTACAATGATGCTCAATGGATCTAGTACAAAATCACAGAATGGTAGGGACATCTGGAAATCATTCAGTCCAAATCCCCTGCTAAAGCAGGTTCATCTAAATCAGGTTGCAGAGCATTTCATCCAGGTGGGTTTTGAAAGTCCCCAGAGAAGAAGACTCTGGAACCTCTCTGGGCAGCCTGCTCCAGTGCTCTGCCACCCTCAAAGTACAGAAGTTTTTCCTCATGTTGAGGTGGAACATCCTGTGTTTCACCTTGCTACCATTACCTCTCATCCTATCACATGACACAACTGAAAAGAGACTGGCCCCTTTTACTTGACACCCACCCTTCAGCTATTTGTAAACATTCATAAGATCCCCTCTCAGGCTTCTCTTTTCCAGGCTAAACAGCCCCAGGGCTCTCAGCCTTTCCTCATAAGAGAGATGTTCCAGTACCCTAAGCATCCTCATAGCTCTCCATTGGACTCTCTCTAGTACTTTCCTATCTCTCTTGAACTGGGCAGCCCAGAACTGGACACAGTACTCCATATGTGGCCTCAGTAGGGCAGAGAAGAGAAGGAGGAGAACCGCCCTTGACCTGCTGGTCCCACTCTTCTCAGTGTATCCCAGGATACCATTTGGCCTTCTTGGCTACAAGAACACGTTGCTGTCCCATGGTTAACTTGCTGTCCACCAGGACTACCAGGTCCTTTTCCCATAGAACTGCTTTCCAGCAGGTCAACCCCAAATGCAATTGGGGTTGACCAGCAGAAAATTGGGTTACATTGAATTGGGGTACAATGCCCTGGTTTCCATGACTCCACACAGAGCTTCCAGATCTCTGGACATCCTAAATGTGATAGCTGTGTAGGCAGTCACTGATTTGATGTCTGGTTCGTGCAGTTACAGTGAATTTGCTGCCTTCAGAAATCCTGTGACTTGTGAGGTGGAAACAACCATGTTACACTCTGTGGAGGATATTTTGCTTTCTGGAAAGAAGCCACATACTTTTTCACTGGATTGTTGGTAGGCAAAGCTAAACCCTGAAGATGTGACTTGGCATAAGTCTTTCAGCTGACAGATAGGAATGCTGCACTGTCAAGTTTATAGTTATAAATGACACTTCATTGTTGAGGGAGGCAAAATTTATAATCCAACTCAACAATTTTCTCCTGTTTCCATGTGAATGACACCAACATGATCTTCTGAAGATGGAAAAAGTGTTAACAGCTACCACAATGAATTTGGGCTTGTCTGCTTGCTGTGCACTCTGCATTGCATCTCTGTGTTTCAGTTAGGGTGGCAGGCTGTTTGGCAGGCAATGTTCTTTTTCCAGAATAAAACCTAGGTTGGATCAATTCACATTATTTGGATTCTGGTTCTGTGGATTCTATTCACATTCTACATTAAGAATAACAACAACAACAACAAAATATTAAAAATATCAATCTTCACTCAAAGGCACTTGTTGCTGGATGCTGTCTTTGTTTCATCCACTTTCTAGCTATGTGAAAGGAATTAATGAAACACAGATCACAAGCTGATGTTTGTAGTTGTTCAAGGGCTTTTTTCTTTTGCTTAACTCAATTAAATAAGAACTGTTAAATCTCTGCTGATTTCTTAAAAGCACTTACAAGTATTTTCTCATTAATCTGCAAAAAAACACAAAATATAATATTTTCACCATGACTATGGAGAAAATGGCCATGAAACTTGTCAGCTTTGTCTCAGACATATACAATGTTGTAATAATGGATGTTATCCTCCTAAAATACTTCTGCTTTCTATTTAATTTGCATACATGTATTATTGTACCAACTCGGTTGTCAGTAAATTACTTTTTTTTTAATGGAAATGATACACACCGGAGCTGAGGCCCTCTGTACCCTGTGACCTAAAAGACATTCTGCCAGAGATGCTTAACTGTTTTCTAACTGCCTCATTTTTAAGTGCAAATGACCTTTATAAAAGGTGCTGAAAAGACAGTGCTGAAGAATGGGGTGCTATTAATCTTTCAAGGCAAGAGATAACAAAAGTACAGTAAGCCCATGTAGCACTGTGATGGCAGAACATGGAAATGTATCACTGGCAGAATGTGTAAGAGGCAAATATCAGCTGGGCAAGAAGTTTGTCTGTGGGTTTAGCCAAAAGTGATATTTTGTGTGAAGTCAAAATACATAAAGAATTTTCCTGATCAGCAGCAGACAGAACTAAGTTGGGGTGAAAGGTTTTGAGTACTGTTTTCAATGCAGTGATGCATCTGGTCTTTAAATCTTTTATTTTTTTGAGCTCCTGAAATGCTCTTAATTCACTCATTTCAATATAGAAGAATCAGATTCACCCACAGATGCCATATCAGTTTGAGTTTTTAGTCAGGTTGAGAATTGCACCTCCTTTTAGGGTCTTTCCGGCTTGGACACAGCCAACATGGCAGAAACATTGTTGTTCTGCTGAAGGGGACTTTGCTAGCTGGTATCCCCAGTTTGAGGTCTGTGTCTCTTGGGGATAAAACGTATGGTGTAGGCAACATCAAGCCCAGGCTTTGATGTATTCTGTGGGAAACTGAAAGTGCTAAAAGAATAAGTGTGATCTCAGTGATCTCTGCTCACTGGAAAACATAGATGTCAGCAAAGAAGTTCACAGTGTTCGCCATGTTGTTGTCTCATTCTGTGTCTTCCCACTATTTTGTGTTGCACTGGAGTGTACTAAAGCTTGGTGCTTCATATTATTTTTTTTTCTGCCTCTTGAAGCAGATCACTAGACTTAGATGGGCTGTAAGAAGCTGCTTGTTTTCTAGCAGAACAATGGCGACTTAGAAGGATGAAGATCAACCTTAACAAGCAAATGTTTGTATTTGATATCTGACAAGGAAATAATCTGAAAAGGGTGAAGAAAACAAGTGCTGAGATAGAGCATAAACCTACGCTGTTGGAACTTTTTCAGTTCTAAAGGACATGTTGACTGAACTGGAAATTTGAGAAGAAATAATGTTACTTCCTTGGTCCTGCAGATTCAAGATCTAGAGGGAGGAAGAAAAAAGTAATTTGGTGATACTGATTTTGGTTAAAATCCTCTAATCAAAGAAGTTCTGATGATTTAGAGTAACTGTAGGGATCACTTGGGGAAATGGAATGTGCCTGCTACCACTGACTTGCACCCAGGCCGGTTTAGCCAGCTCTGATATGACATAGGACCTGGGGTGCCTTTGAAGCATTCTCTACCAAGAATCACTCACTGCTGGCATTATGCTTATTTTTATGTAGATATTTATTTAGATCCATTTCTACACAACATTGAGAAGATCATGTAGTCTTTTGCACCTACACCCACTCCCCCATTGCAATGTGATTTATCTAGTGCTTTTTGCACTCCTCAAAAGGAATTTTGATATGTAGAGTATATTTTGTCTGCTTCCAGCTATTTTTCTGCTGAGTACTAGCATTGCTGTGCACCTCTGTCTTATGGGCTTTCAGTCCAAAAAAGTCAGTCTTCTGCTTTCATATGTATGTATATGTAGGTGGATATGCAATGGAGAGCTCTGGTGTATGGGGAAGCTTAGACCATTTGGTAGTGTTGAAATTGCTGCAAGAGTAGCTCTCGTGTTTAGGCTTGCTGTATTTCCTGCTTCTCTGTTCATTTGCTTGTTTAAATATTTTATACCACTTCTAGAAGAAACAACAGGATAGGAAGTACCTTGAGGGAGAAGGAAAGGTATTACTTTGTTTTATGACTCGTTGCTCTGCAGGGGGAACTTGAAAATACATAGTACACAACCCATGAACTCAAAGCCTGCAAAGCTATGTTAGGTTCTTGATGTTTGTTTCCATTTAGAAGGGGACATTGAAAATGATTCATTAAACAAAAAGAGAATAATTATAACAAATGTATGATGTCTCAGGGACTCTCACAAATAGATCTGGCATTATTTGCTGAAGAATATACGTTGTTGGACAAGGCTAATAAATTTGTCAAGCCTTTTTTGACAGTCTTTGGTTCTCTGACAGTATATCTGCAATGCTTAATCTGCTGTCATGGTTTAGACCCATCAGGGAGCTAATCACACATGGTCAGTCACTCACTGCCCTCCCACACCCATACCCCCACCCCAGGATGGGAAGGAGAAGAGGGAGAGAAGTACAAAACCCCATAGGTTGAGATAAGGAGAATTTAATAAAACAATGAGAAAGAAGAAGCAACAACAACAATGGTTATAGTCATGAAACAATAGAGAAAAAATGAGCAATACAGAATGAACTGAGGAAGGTGCTACTCCAACCAGTTCAAATGCCCAGAACATGCATGCCTTGCCAAGCCCCACCCCTGCCCTTATATAGTGGGCATGAGAACAGCATGGTATTGAATGACCCGTTGGTTGATTGTCTATCCTGGCTGTGGCCCCTCTCAGCTTCTGGTGAAAATTAACGCTACCCTAGCTGAACCAAGATACCTGCAGAAGTCATATCTGCTCGTGGCTTAGCTGGTCCTTAACAATGAAAGAAAGAGAACTGGTATTAGTGTAGGCCAGAAGATATTTTGATGTTTAATCTCTAGGCAGGTGCCTGTCTGCTCCAAAAAAAAAAAAAAAAAAAATTGCAAAAATGCATTTGGTTTGTTCTGGTTCTTAATGCTGGGAACAAATCCGTGGTTGATATGCTTCCCAAATGCTGTGCATTAAATGTAAATGTAAGACCCCCTTCATTTATGATTAAATATATTAGTATGGGACATACTTTTACTATGGTTCTGACAGTTGTTCTTCATCTGCTCCTTTGTCTTCTTTCTTTACATAATCAAAGACAACCACTGCTCCATTTCTAATGTATGTTGAAATGTGCTGAAAAACTATACTTCTCTTTTTTTCTTCTACTTAATTCTGAGCAGAAATTCATCATTATAAAACTTCCACCAGAAAGCTAAATATCAAGTATTCTAAATTTCCCAGAGGAAAATATTCTTATCCTGAACAAATCCTTATTTTTCACATAGCTCCTGAATATATTACACAAATTGAAGAAGTACATACAAACTCAAACTAGTAAAAAAAAAAAAATAGAATCCTAACAAACAACAATTTCAATAGCCCAATTATTTCTAAATATCCTTTGGCTGTGAAGTGAAAAGTCTTCTTTATTTCCTTGATCCTTGCTTGCAGTGAGATTAAACAACAAATGTTGAATTGAGCTGTAGAGCAGTGCTGGAAGCAGTATCTCTATCCTGGGAAACTCTTTCAGGATTTTAAAAAATGTTTCCTTAAGTTCTTCACAGAGAGAGGAGGAATGTTGCTTTCATCTTCTTCTTACCCTTGACCCAGCTATACCAATAGCAGGGGAATCAAAGCACCTACTTGGAGTGCAGGAAACAAGAAGCCATTTAAACCAAGCAGGCCATCTGGATTTTGGTGGGAAATCAGCCCCTTTGTTGTCACTTCCCCCATCCGTTCCTTTTGTCATCCCTTTCCCCCAGGTTGCTCTGTTACTGAAGATAGAAAACCTTGTTGTTCTATCTTACCAACAGAATCATAGAATCATAGAACATCTCAAGTTGGAAGTAACCCATAAGGATCAAGTCCAACTCCTTGCTTCTTGACGGACTGCCTAAAAACAAATCACATGAATAAAAGAATTGTCCAGATGGTCTTTGAACTCTGATAGGCTTGATGCCATGACTCCTAGGGACCCTGTTTCAGTGACTGAGTACCCTCTTGGTGAAGAACCTCTTCCTAATGTCCATTCTGAACTTCCCCTGACACAGCTTCATTCCATTTCCTTATGTCCTATACCTGGTCACCGGAGAAGATCAGCAACTCCCCCTCTGCTGCTTCCCTCAAGGTAGTTATATACTGCAATGAGGTCACCCCTCAGCCTTCTTTAAGATGAAGAAAACAACTGACCTCAGCTTCTCCTCATAAGTCCTGCCCTCAAGGCCTTCCACTGTCTTGGTTGCCCTCCTGTGGACACAGTCTAATAGCTTCATGTCCAAAACTGATGGCAAAAAGATGCCCAAAGGATGCCCAAAATTGCACACAGTACTTGAAGTGGGACCACACCAGTGCAGTGTAGAGTGGGACAATCACAACCCTTGGCCTGCTAGCCATGCTAGCCTGGCTGGCTCTTTCAGATGCCAGGGCATGCTGAGTAATACTGAACTTGCCATCAATCCAAACCCCTAGATCTCTTTCCATGGGGCTGCTTTCCAGCCTCTTTTTCACCAGTTCGAACATATACCCAGGATTACCTCATCCCAAGGCGAGAATCTGGCACTTGCTCTTGTTAGAGGTCACACAGTGGGTGATTACACAGGTGTCTAATCTATCCAGAAAGCCTCTCTGCCTTTCAGGGAGTCCTCAGGTCCTCCTAATTTAGCATCATTGGCAAAGTTACTTAATGTACATTCAATTTCTGCATCCAGATCATTTGAAAAAACATTAAAGAGCACTGGCCTTAAAATTGAGCCCTAGGGCACTGTACTGGTGACTGGCCACCAGCCTGATGTAATCTCATTTTCTACAGCTCTTTAAGCCCAACCCATCAGCCAACTGGTCACCCGAGGTATTATGGACTTGTCTAGCTGTATGCTGGACATTTTATACTGTAAGAAATGGTATCAATAGCTTTGCTCAAATAAAAAACCCCCAAACATATCTACTGGCTTCCCTTGGTTGACAAGATGGGTGACGTTGTCTTAAAAAAATTTAGTTCAGCAGGACTTTCCTCTCATGAAGCTGTGCTGGCTATGACCAATGAAATTAATTTCTTCTTTATAAAGGGAACCTAGTGTTTTACTGGATAGGTTCTGCTGGAGGATTTTAGGCCCGATACTTGGTCTTGAACACTTAGCTTTGCAGGACAGGCAAGATCACATAAAATGTACCTTCATGGGCACTGAGAAAAGTGTTTATCACAGATGTTTATCTTTGAAGTTGCTTTGCTTTCTTTTTCATCCCTATTAAGATGCCTATGATTAGGCATTTAATAAACAGCTTGGAAGAAATATTTAATCCTAATTTGCTGGCAAGTGCAAGGAATTAATATCTAGCATGGATGTTCAGCACTTCTGTGGAATTTCTGAAATAAGAGTCGAAACTTTTTTTGTTTACTCGAGTAATACAATTGTGCTGTAGTAGAGAAACAAACCTTTTCCTATCAACAGAGTGCTTACATGGGGGGTATTAATCTGGGGGTTTTACAATGTTCATTAGTCAACAGAAGTCTTAGCTAATTTAATTTTTCTTCACATACGTTTATACATACCTATCTCTCTTTTCCATCTTCTATAAAATTATTCCAAGTGATGGCTACTGTAACATGAGTTAACGAATATGTTCTCTGTAGGCACACCCTGGAGTATCATAACCTCAGATGAGGTTTTGTGGCTCATAGTGGCCTGAGGCATGTTTCATTATGGACAAACCTGAAAGTTATGGTTTACTTTAAGACCTTTGTTACTGGGGGCAAACTTATTCAAAATTAGCATTCTTACAGTATTTTCCTCAAACTATTTATCGATTTGGACTAGTACATACATTGAAGATACAATGTTTGCCATCACTTTTGCAAAATATTCCATAAAGTCATATTAACAACTTAATTTCTGTGGCCTGGTTTTAGGGACTTACTCTTCATATGTGTGCACTGAAATAAAATAGACTGAAATAAAAAAGATTTTTTTTTTTTTTTTCCCAACAGTATCTTGGTGAAAGTAGGCAAGAAATTGGATGCTTTCCAGGCAGACATCAATCAACGACCTAGTAAAATTGATTTAAGTTTAGAGAGGCTAGGGGAGAATGTTGTTACTAAACCATGTTATAATAATATGAAGATCTCCCACTTGGACACCTGACTTTTCAAGGTTTTTTTTTTTGCAGGGATGTCCTAGACAAATAATCTGTTTTATTTTGCATTGAGTATGTCTGTGAGATCCTGCTAATGTATTGATCTCTAGCTCCAGTCTCCTGTTGGGCATTCACTTTTCTTGCCCTCTACATTTCACATTCATCTGGCATGAAGGAACAAAAAATAGCACCCAAAAACCTAACAACAAAATAAAACAACTGAGATAACTTTTCTATATAGGTCACCTAATAAGCCTCCTTAGGCTGTTACTTTACAGTATAAGGACTACCTGTTCTTTCTACAGTTCTTCAGCTGTAGGATCAGGATTAAGACTTGCCTGAAGCATGAAGTTTAAACAATATAGGTTTTCTACTCCAGATCAGACAATTTTACTTTTTTCTAATGAGAAAACACACACCATTTTTCTCTTTCACTTTCAAACAAAGCATTCCTGTGCTCCTGCTTTCCCTTGTATTCTGTGACTGAAGACTTGGTCTCATTCAAACTTCCTGAATATCTGGGTAAATGGAGCTTTTTAGGGATACAAAGTTTTTTAAGCTGTTGCACATTTGCAAGTTGCAAAGATAATGCAATATCCAGAAGTATTAGGGTTTTTTTAATAAACAAGCTCCAAAATAATGGAGCATGTCCATTAAGCCTTTGATGTTTGTACTACAAAGGCAGTTCTTGGTATAAAAAATAAATATAACTTAGTCATGCTTTTAACCAGGCACTCTTCATCCTGTTGAGAGAGGCTTTAGCAAAAAAAGAGCTGACATGATCAGTGCTCAGATGAATCATTTAATGTATGTTCTCATAAGTTTGTCAGTATTGATCTACTTGCATTAAAAGCCTCCTACAAAAATGATCAAGTACAAAATATTAGATGGATGGGGAAAAATAAAAAAAAAGGGCAATAAGCAGCTAGCAGTTTATTTTTTGCTACAAGAATTGTCTAGGAAAGATTTGAAATATCAGCCAGGTATAAGAGTTGCTCTAGATGATAAGTAAATGGATAAAACAAACAGTTGATTTTTTTGTTTGTTTAAATCTCTTACCCCATGCACAACAGCCAGAATTATAAATTGAGTCACAATTTTGAAATTAATTGGACTGGGGAGAGGTTGCAAGCAGTCACATGCTTTAGGCAACTCTTGAGAGTGGGTGCAAAGTATGCAGATTTGTAGAAGTCCCGTCATAGAAAAGCATATTTTCCTCACCCCCAATTCTTCCTTTCCCCTCTCTGCAATTTTCTGCTGGAAAACACAAATTACAAAGCTCTACACATATTCTTTCTGTACTCAGTTACAAATTATTTTAAAAGATATGTCATCTTATCAGCATTAACTCAAAGAAAATCAAAGTTGCAGAAGGTGACTTTCACAGGAACAAGGGCAAAAGGTGCTGTCCTTCTCTTTGACTATGAAGCTTGCACTCTGAGCTTATATAGGGTGGTATTAGGGAACACCTTGTTCACCAGTCTCTGTCCCAGATCCACATACACACTAACTTAGGAGGAAATATAATTAATTTCAATGGTACAGGAGGAATTAAAATACCCACCAATCTGTATATTTAACTTAAATCTGTCAGTTTAAAGACAAATAAGGTTGTTTTTGCTGGTGAGGCATCTGACAGCTCCAGGATGGAGACAAACGTCTTGATGACCAATAAATGTCTAAATCATTAGATGCAGTTATGCATCTACCATTGCAAATAAAGTGATGCTGTTTTCAATTTCTCATATATATTCCCATAAATAGCAGTGTTTTTCATGATTTTACAAACAGCTATTTTCTTGATTGATATACTGTATACACTGGTCTATGTAAGCGTGTGTGAATATTGGTGAGCTTGGATTTTCAGGTGAATTATACTGGTTTTCCTTGTATGGAATTATTACTTAATGATTTTTTATTTGCGTAAGAGAACCTGAAAATAGGTCATCTGAACTCTACATTACTAAACTGTATATGCCTCTGAGGTATTGGAAAAATTAAGACATATCAGTTAAATACAGAAGACTAAATAATATGCACATCATCAGTGACTAGAAAGAGTGTCCAAAAGGTTGTTTATTGCAAATTTTCATCAAATATGCACTATTCTAATGATCAACACATTACAAAGATGTTTTGGAGAGAAATGATATAGAAGAAGACTAAATAAGATTGCAGTCTACTGGTGGGGAAATGTAGTTTAATTTAAAAATCATATATTTGTTATGGAAAGAGACATATAAATAAAATGTGTCAATGTTGACAAGATCTGTATCAGGTATTCTAGTCCACTATAGTATCCCAAATATCATGCAATGAGTATGTACAATAAAGTCCATTTCCAAGCTGTTGCAGTAAGAATAATGATATGAGTTTTCCCTTCTCCATTACTGGGAAAGTTTTACCCTATTTATCTGAATGACATTGCTATGAATAGGGAAAAGTGCATAAATAGAAAGAAATGATCCACTGTGCCTATAAACTTACATACAGTACGTTGCCCTTGGCATAGCCATAGTTCTTATAAAGTTGTCACAAAAATTCAGTCCAGATTCTTTTCCT
The DNA here is from genome assembly GCA_025345505.1 of Todiramphus chloris collaris. Taxonomy (NCBI): domain Eukaryota; kingdom Metazoa; phylum Chordata; class Aves; order Coraciiformes; family Alcedinidae; genus Todiramphus; species Todiramphus chloris. Next base: position 1,345,894 of record JANVCC010000101.1, on the reverse strand, counting down.
TCCTACTTCAATGAACAACTGAGTGGAAGAGTCCCCAATTTTTTTCTTTTTTCTTCTTTTTTTTTTTTTT
>JANVCC010000101.1:1306016-1345724 GCA_025345505.1 Todiramphus chloris collaris | reverse complement strand
TTTTTTTTTTTTTTTTTTTTTTTTCTTTTTCTTTTTCTTTTTTTTTTCCCTGGGTACTGGCATGAACAGGAAAAAAACAGCTTTCATGGAAAATGGCCACAGGTAATAGAACAAAAAAACCACTCAGCATCCCTTCCCACCCCCACCTCCCTGTCTCTCACAGGCATGTACATACATGCACATGTACACACTACCAATTGATTCTCTTTTTCTCCCCTATTTTTCAGCAAGTTTGCTGATGATACAAAGCTGTGAGGAGTGGCTGACACATCAGAGCTCTGTGCTTCCATCCAGCGAGATCTGGGCAGTCTGGAGAGTTGGGTGGAGGGATACCTAGTGAATTTCATCAAGAGCAAGTGTAGGGTACTGCACTTAGGGAGGAATGACCAGTACAGGCTAGGGCTTGACATGATGGAAAGCAGCTCCATGGAGAAAGACCTTGAAGACCTTGTGGACAACAGGTTAACCATGAGCCATCAGTGTGCCATTGTGGCCAAGAAGGCCAAATGGTATCCTGGCATGCATTAAGAAGAGTGTGACCAGCAGGCTGAGGAAGTTCTCCTCCCCCTCTTCTCTGCCCCAGTGAGGCCACATCTGGAGCACTGTGTCTAGTTCTGGGCTCCCAAGTTCAAGAAAGACAGGGAACTACTAGAAAAGAGTCCAACACAGAGCTATGAGGATGGTTAAGGGACTGGAACATCTCTCTTATGAGGAAAGGCTGAGAGCCCTGGGGCTGTTTAGCCTGAAGAAAAGAAGACTGAGAGGGGATCTTATCAGTGCTTATAAACATCTAAAGGGCAGGTATGAAGAGGACTGGGCCAGTCTCTTTTCAGCACTGCCCAGCAGCAGGACAAGGGGCATTGGGAACAAACTGAAACACATAAAAATTCCATCTGAACATAAGGAAAAACTACTTTGAGGGTGACAGAGCACTGGAACAGGCTTCCCAGAGAGGTTTTGGAGTCTCCTCTGGAGATTTTCAAAACCCACCTGGATTGAGTGCTATACAAACCTGATTTAGCAGGGGGTTTGAACTGATACACAGTGGATCCACAGATCCACTGATCCCTTCCAACCTCTACCATTCTGTGATTCTGTAACTGAATTTTACAGAGCAACTTGACAATAAAATGTACTGCTTTTTTGTTTGTTTGTTTGTTTTTAAAGAACTAGAGATTACCTTGTAGACAGCATATTCAAATGACTCTCAAAACAAAGTAGTGTTATTGGCAAGAAAATGGAGAAGAAAGAGGAGAAACATGTGGCAAATAGGGCTGGCATCAGTACAACAACCAACTCTTCTTGGAATTTAACTTTTAAATAGAGAGCTTGTGTGACAGAGTACCAAAACTGAAAATGGATGCAGGGGAAACGACTTCCCAGAGAACAAGACTGCCACTTTGGACAGACAGGACACAAGCCATTCACAGAGCTGCCTGTATCTCCAGTCAGTTGCTGGTCTGCAAGCTTCTAAGGGAGTCCTGTATCTTCTGTAGAACAGTGAGAATAAGGGCCTTTCCACAGCTGACTCAGAAGAGGGAAAAGTGGCAGCAAAACACTGAGGTTTGTTTTGCTTAATTTTGGTGGATAGGAAAACTTTAAATACCAAGTAAATGTGTTTAAGATGCATATGAAAACAAGTAAGGGGAAATGTTACCAGGAAGATGGGTAATCTTCCATAGCTCTCTAGCATTTTGCATGAGGCTAGCTGATTTTGTTGAATGAACACTCCAGAATGGCTTCTGCTCCTGACCTCTGAGTAAACTCTAAGCCACATAAGCAAGCTGCAGCAATCTATCCAGGGCCAGCAGGAAAAGGTAGTGTTCATTTTTCTTTACACTTATCTTTCCTGAAGCTATTCAGAGCTGAGAAAACCCCAATGATCATGAAATAGAATCATAGAATGCTTTGGGTTGGAAGAGACTTTAAAAATCATCTAGTTCCAACTCCCCTGACATAGGCAGGGACACCTCCCACTAAACCAGGTTGCACAATGCCCCATCTAACCTGGCCTTGAACACATCCAGTGATGTAGCATCCACAACTTCCCAGGTTAACTTCTTCCAGTGTCTCACCACCCTCAGAGTGAAGAACGTTTTCCTAATTTCTAATCTAAATCTCCCCTCTTCCAGTTTGAAGCCATTACCCCTTGTCCTATCACTACACGCCCTTGTAAAAAGTGCCTCTCCAGCTTTCCTGTAGTCCCCCTTTAAGTACTAGAAGGCTGCAACAGAGTCTCTCTGGAGCCTTCTCCAAGCTGAACACACCAGCTCTCTCAGCCTGGCCTGACAGTAGAGGGGTTCCAGTCCTCTGATCACCTTCACAGCCCTCCTCTGGACCTGCTCCAACAGGTCCATGTACTTCTTGTACTGGGGGCTCCAGGGCTGGACACAGTACTCTGGGTGAGGTCTCACAAGAGCAGAGTAGAGGGAGAGAATCAACTCTCTTGACCTGCTGGCTACATTTTTGATGCAGCCTAGGATGGTTGGCTTTCAGGACTGCACTTGCACATTGTTGGCTCATGTTGAGCTTTTCATCAAACAGCCTCCACAAGTCTTTCTCCTCAGGACTGCTCTTAATCCATACTCCACCCAAACTATGTTTGTGCTTGGGATTGCCGCAACACAGGTGCATGACCTTGCCTTGTTAAACTTCATGAAGTTGTCATGGGCACACTTCTCGAGACTGTCAAGTTTCCCTACAATATACAGCTTGGTTTTGTCTGTAAACTTCCTGAGCACGCCTCAATCTCACTGTCCATGTCACCAACAAAGATGTTAAACAATACTGGTCCCACTACCAATCCCTGAGGAGCACCACTCATCACTGGTCTCCACTCGGATATCAAGCCATTGACCGACATTCTTTGAGGGAAACCATCCAGACAATTTCTTATCCACCGAGTGGTTCATCCATCAAATCCATGTCTCTCCAATTTAGAGAATGTCACATGGGACAGTGTTAAATGCTTTGCGCAAGTTCAGGCAGCTGACTTTCATTGCTCTTCCCTTATCCACCAACACTGTAACACCATTGTAAAAGGCCACCAGACTTATCAAGCACAATTTGCCCTTGTTGAAGCCACGTTCATTGACACCAATCTTCTCCTCATGGGAAGAGTTGCCCAGCTCTTCCTTTTTTCCCTTTTTGAAAATGGAGGTGATGTTTCCCCTTTTTCAATCAGCAGAAACTTCACCAGACTGCCAAGACTTCTCAAATATGATGGAAAGTGGCTTAGCAACTTCATCTGCCAGTTCCTTCAAGACTTGCAGATGGACATCATCAGGTCCCATGGACTTGTACACCTGCAGGTTCTTTATGTGGTCTTGAACCTGATCTTCACTTAGAAGTGGGCAGATCTTCCTTCTCCCAGTCCCTGCCTTTGCCTTCTGCAAATTGGGTGCTGTGGCTGGAGCCCTTGCTGGTGAAGACTGAGGCAAAGAAGTCATTGAGTACCTCAGCCTTCACCATATCCCTCATGACGTCTCCTGTTTTCTTCTGGAGAGGGCCCACATCTTCCTAAGCCTTTCTTTTATCATTGACATACATGTAGAAGTTTTTCTCATTACTCTTGATGTCCCTGGGCAGATTTAATTCTGTCTGGGCTTTACCTTTCCTAACCTGATCCCTGGCTGTGCGGACAGCTTATTGTATTCCTCCCAGGCTACCTGTCGTTGCTTACACTCTCTGTAGACCCTTTTTTTTCATCCACATGTGTACAGGAGGTCCTTGCTCATCCATACTTTTGTTGCTCTTCCCTGGAAGAAGAAATAAAGTTTATTGTCATGGACAGAGAAGGAAGAAGAGCTTTAAAAGTCTGTCATGGAGACTGTGAGGGTGTTTCTAGAACAAGTTATAAACAGAGTTGCTCATCATAGATGAATCTGATATTAGTTGAAATTAGTGTTAGATTTTTCCTTTCCTCTGGTCTGCAGAGAAAGAGTATTGTAAAATCTAGTCCAGGAAGCTATTATTTACACTGATGTACCTGTAGGAAGAGGAGGAACTACATAAATTACAAGAGTGGTGAAGTGGTACCTGCACTCCTTCCAAGGGAAACAGTTTGAATGGATTACATAATTCCAAAATGCTGCATTATGGATGTGTTTTGAGACATCTATTGCAGCTTGATTAAAACTATGTTGAAAATAAATGTTGCACTTCAACAAAACAACAAAAAAAAGTAAATATGGATGTGCCATCTAATAAAGAACACTAGTTCCAGATGGAGCTAAGCCCCATTTTTCAATTTCTTTTTTTACTGCTTAGTTTAAATATTAAGGTTTCTTTGGAAATATGCAGTCACCTCTACTGATCGCTAAAGCATAAGAGAATGTGTTCCTTGTTCTTCTCAGAGTAATGCCAAACAACAGAGGTGACTTGCATAATAGTGTTTAATTATAGGTTCTTTCAGAGTGGAAGAAAGACTGTAACTGAATTTCATCTGTTTATATTATAAATATAGTTCAGATAGAAAAGTAAACATTCAGGCCAGTCCTTATTGTTTTGAATGATAACATGAATCCCCCTCATCTACTTATAGAATATAGATACTGGTTTGGTTTTCTAAACCTGTTCTTTTCCTTTCTTGCTTTACAAATTGAATCTGTATGGAAAGAATGCAAATACTGGAGTGGGTGGTTTTTACCTTTTCTGTCAACTATTTGCAAACTGTTCTTGTAGAGCCCACATCTTAAGCAAACATGTAACCTACCCTAGACCACTAGAGATGCACACACAAGAGTAAATAGTTCAGTAGAGGTACAATAACCAGCTGTTAGATCCACAAGTATGGTCATGTATGATCATATATGAGCAAGCATGACTTGTGGTCAATGGGACAGAGCCTAGTTGGAGGCCTCTATCTAGTGGAGTACCTCAAGGATCGGTACTGGGACCAGTACTATTCAATATATTCAACAGCAACCTGGATAAAGGAACAGAGTGCACTGTCAGCAAGTTTGCTGACAACACAAAACTGGGAGCAGTGGCTGACATACCAGAAAGCTGTGCTGCCATTCAGAGACGTAGACAGGCTGGAGAGTTGGGCAGGGACAAATTTAATGAAATATAACAAGGGAAAGTGGAGAGTGTTGCATCTGGGAAAGAAGAACCCCAGGTACCAGTATAGGTTGGGGACTGAGCTGTTGGAAAGCAGTGTAGGGGAAAAGGACCTGGGGGACCCTGGTAGACAGCAGGATGACCATGAGCCAGCAATGTGCCCTTGTGGCCAGGAAAACCAATGGCATCCTGGGGTGTGTTAGAAGAGGTGTAGTTAGTAGGTTGAGAGAGGTTCTCCTCCCCCTCTACTCTGCCCTGGTGAGGCCACATCTGGAATATTGTGTTCAGTTCTGGGTCCCTCAGTTCAAGAAGGACAGGGAACTGCTTGAGAGAGTCCAGCACAGAGCCACAAAGATGACTGAGGGAGTGGAACATCTCCCTTATGAGGAAAGGCTGAGGGAGCTGTGTCTCTTTAGCTTGTGACCTCATTAATGTTTATAAATACGTAAAGGGTGAGTGTCAGGAGGATGGAGCCAGGCTCTTCTCAGTGATATCCAATGATAGGACAAGGGGAAATAGGTGCAAGCTAGAACATAAGAGATTCCATGTAAACATAAGGAGAAACTTTTTCACAGTGAGAGTGACAGAACACTGAAACAGGCTGCCCAGGGAGGCTGTGGGATCTACTTCTCTGGAGACATTCAAAACCCATGTGGACATGTTCCTGTGTGACCTAATCTAGGTGATCTTACTCTGGCAGGGGGGTTGGACTAGATGATCTTTCGAGATCCCTTCCAATCCCTAACATTCTGTGATTCTGTGATCACAACATTGCAATCTTTTTATAAATGTATTTTTATAATACAGAATTTCTGCAGTAGCATTTGGCATCTATATATTTCTTTAAAATGCCTCATTTCAGCCTTGAAAGCAGAGAAATCAGAAAGTAGTTCTTCATATTGGCTTTAGGTTATAATCTTCTTATTCAAGTAAGATTTTTATCCTAAAGTAGAAATATGGTATGATCCATATAGAAGATTTTACTTGATGTAAAGGAACAGGAATTGTGATTCCAGAACATGGGATTCCATATCTATATGACTAATGAGTTAGGCTTTATTTGTAATCTATAAACAAGATTTGATGCAAGAGTCAGTTCTCACTTAACACATATTTTCCCCTGATCTCTGCACAGTAATCCCAAACATCCGACACCACCATCCTCTCCAGCTTTCTTGGTGTGGTTGTTTACAAATAGAGTCACTGTGACAGCCAGTATTTTCCATTAATAAGAGTCCTCCTCTTGACCCCAGTAAGTATGAGATTTGCAATATTTCTCCATGGGAAGGACACACAACAGAAGGCTGAGTGGGAAATTACTTCAGGCAGTCCTGGCATGCATGCAGAGAACAGGAGCTTGCAAGACTACTGAACTACATGTTTCCAGCCCACCATGTGAAGTTGGAGGGACAGGGTTGAGCAGAGTTTGGAGGTTTTTTGTTGGATTTTTTCCCTTGAAGGAAAGACACAGTCTCACTACCCCTGAAAGATATGCCATGGCTGGTTTCCATCTTTTTTTGGTCTGCCAGTGTAATGATAAGTTTGATTAAGTGGGCACCTTTATCCCTCTGCCTTAGCATGCTGTTTCTGTTCTACTTTTTGCTATTTTTCCTACCTATAGCTACTAGCAAAATATTCCTGAGTTTCTTTCAACAGAAAAAGCAATAAAATATTTTCATTATTCCTTGCTAGCCTATTTTTCAGTCCTTACTTTCCTCAAAAAAAAAAATCTGTGAACAGTGACCTATCCAAAAAGAAGTGTCTGTCCTCTTTTGGAGAAAAAATATCTGAGATGTACTGTTGCCTAGTCTAGTTGTAAAACATTCATGCACAAGCATTATAGCTTTAAAATTGTATGTGTACCCTGCAGGCCTCCTCAGTACAATGGAAGATGGTCTCTGTAGAGCCTTTTCTAAAAATTCACCTATTCTAAACTTTTACTTTCTCCAGTCATGGAGTTTCTACCATATCCTCTGGGAAATAACTCCTATCTTAAGGGATCCTGCTCCTTTTCCTACTGAAATGTATCCTTTTTGACTGCATCTCAATACTACTAATTTATGTGCTCTTCCCATCTTAATCCTTTTGGTTTGCTTCCTATTACTGCAATCCTGGAAACACAGAGGTTAAGGAGACATGAGCTCAATGCAGCATCTTTGTTAATTTGAACTATGCCCATTTTTCAAATCTTATCTTGTAATTACTGGTGGATGGATTTAGAGGCAGCTCTGATTTTCTGGAGTAACTAGCGCGAGATGGGCTATGTCTGGGAAGGCTAAAAACCTTTGAAAAAGTCATGCTGTTATCTTCAGTGAAGTGCTCTAAATCCACACCCACATTATCAAATTTGGGTCAGAACTACTGTAAGCATAGTTTATTCATGTTGAGAAATAGATATTAAAATCCTCCACATTGTCCTGGCTGCTTTCTATGAAGGCCTTGAATTCAAAATGCTATTATGCGAGTGTGTGTTAATTCTGTCCTTAATTAACCCATTAAGCCTCATCCTGCCATTAATGGATTATATAAATATAACCAAAAGCAAACCCACCCTGCTGACAAGAGGAAGTCGTGCTACTATTATTCCACTTATATTCTGGCTTGATGTTTCCTTAGCCATTGTTCTCCTCTGGAAAACAGTGAGCACTTCCTGTGTTTGTGACTTTGGACTGGATCCTAAAGTAGTGAAGACTGTCATAAAGTCTTCTGATTCCAGTTGAGTTACAGCTCTGATTTATAGGGAGTCCTGATTATAGTCTATTGACCTTTTTGACTGGGAAATTTGGTCCCAAGTGTATGAGTTGAAAAATAGTACTAATGATTCTATGAAATCTAGATCTGAAATAAAACTCCATCTTCCCAATATCTTACAGAGAGCAGCATAATTCCAATTAAACATCTCTGAAAAACTAACAAAAGGTTTAAGGTTGCAAATGTCTTTTAATTTTGCTTTCTGTTCCTCTGGGAGAATTTCATCTGACCGAGAGCCTTGTGAGAAAGCTCAAGCAACTGATCACTTTAACAACATTACAAATAAATTGAGCATCTGAAGAACCCATTTCATTGCGTTGCTCCCCTTTCAAATGCTTGTGTTTAAGATGTCAAGGCTGTGCCTAGACTATAAAGGGAGAGAGTTCTGAGATAAAACAAGCATTTTGGGAAAGCAAAACAAAAGAGTTATTTATCTCTCAGATTGGAACCATTTGCCATGCTCCTGCTGCTATGAGAAACATTCTTCACACCAGATCTTCTCAGGAGATTATCCACAGGGAGAAGAAAGTGGCTCCCACGGTGCCAAGAAGTCAAAACATCCATCAAGCATCAAAACAACCCTCTCTGATGCCTGTTGGGATGCATTTCTTGGAAATCTCATGACGGTGAGAATGAGGTTGGAGGGGAGAAAAAGGAAATTTAGAAATTACTTTTTTAATAGGAAATCTTTTTTGGAAGCATACATATAGGATGCAATATGCCACTCATGCTAATGCTTACCTTTCTAATCACAAAAGAAGTCTGCCACTTGCAGCCAGGAATTTGCAAACATAAACAATACAGGCAAGTGTCTGAAGCAGTGCTACATGAACAGCCTGCTGCCAGAGCTGCTGCTGCTGGAACTGATGTATGGAGAGCTCTTGAACATGTGGCACCAGTTTTCTGTTCTTCCTCATGCCCATTCTGCTTTGTGATGGCCACTATCGCAAATCTACTTGTGGATACATAACCTCAGTCATAGCTGTGTCTAAGATTTCATGTTGCCTTAGAAATGTTTAACTTCTGAAAATCATTGTAAGCAGGTTTCAGCAAGCAAGTGGATTCCAGCACTTCAGGAGACATTTGACTTACCTTACCAGTTTGGTACTTGTGCTACTCTTGTAAAGAGAACACTGGTAGTGTTATATTTGCTGTTCAGGTACCCACAATTATATTCAAATTTTTAGTCATGCAACTGAACAAAGACTGAAATCTGCTTTCTTGGTTACCCTCTCTGTGAGCTCACAAGAGCTGATGCATCTTACTTATAGAATCATAGAGTCATAGAATGGCTAGGGCTGGAAGGGACCTCTGAAGGTCATCTAGTCCATCCCCCTGCAGTGAGCAGGGATACCCTCAACTAGACCAGGCTTCTCAGAGTCTTGTCCAACCTCAACTTGAATATCTCTAGGGATGGGGACTCAACCACCTCCCTGGGTAGCCTATTCCACTGTTCTACCACCCTCAATGTAAAGACCTTCTTCCTGATATCCAATCTAAACTTACCCTTCTCTAATTTAAACCCGCTACCCCTCGTCCTTTCACTTGTTTGCCATAACTCAAAGGCCATGAATAAAACCTTGTAGCCTTCATAAATAACATGTACTATATAGAAAGGGCTTGCTGCTAAGCATGGAGTTCAGACATCTGAGACATTTTACAACACAGAACTTAAGATACAAGCTCCACATCCTGTACTGCAGTGTGATTGCTTGAGTAAGTCTCACCTTCATTCTCCTGAAAAATGCTTCCTGTTGCAAATATGCTTGATAGCTGAGAGCATTTAACCTTGATTTACTCAGTAACATCTCAGTACTTTGATTTGCATGTATAAGTCATTACAGGATGACTTTTGCTCTTCTTAGCACAAAATTTCCCTAAACCAGACCTTCAGCCATATCTGGTACCAGCTGACTCAACTCCAGCATGAAGCTTAGCTAAATCCAATTAACTGAGGTGATGGCCACACCCACTTTCTGCCAGAGTTATGACCATAACCATGGTTATGACTACATTTGTGGAGGCTCCACAGAACAGGTACCAGCTGTACATGAAGGAAAAGAAGTGATTTCTGCAAACAGTGCAAACATTTGACTTAACTCTTATCTCCATGTTGTTAGAAAGAGGATTACTAGTGCCAGGATGAAACAATAATCTGTTTTAAATGTGTCTTTGAACATGAAGTTCCTTTGCTTTGTATTCCGCATTTAAGAAATAGAAATGGGATTACCCAAAAGGAACTTGATGCTGCAATGACTCTATTAAAAAAAAATCCTTTCTCACCTTGTAACTTCCTTGAAATGGTTGATTTGCAAAGATTTTACAACTCAAGTACTCCACTACAATTTCCTTTGCAGCACTGCACACTTCCACCCTTATCTATACTCAAGATCTTATTGCACTTAGTAGAATATATTTGCTCTGTCTTCTTGTAGGAATGCTGTGTTGACACTGGGAATCTTGCCTGAGCCCTGAGTGAGTTGAATGAACTTTGTATTATGACTGAATATCAGTAATGTTAATATTCATGCAGATGCTGGCTTGGTCTCAGGCAGTGTAGAAAGGTGCCCCGCACCTGCTTTGTGCAATGATGTTCACTTATTGATCCTGACTCTTGTCTCCAAGACTCAGCTGTTTCGTAGTGCCAGCTATAAAGCTGATGCTTACACTGTTCTTCTGTTTAAATAGAAGATCATTAACAATACTTAAAATTCATAGTATTCTATTGTAAATGTTGATAGGTCTAGAGGTAATTTTCACTTCCTATTAATGTCAAGCATAAACCTGATGAGTTCATTAACAGGATTTATGCAGTTTACTGCTGAGGATGAGAAAAATATTAAAGCTTTAGTTAACACCTTTTTTCATGAGCAGGAAACAGGCTGAACTTTTGGTTTGCTTATTTGAACTTCCAAGTCACTGCCTGTGTATATATAAAGTTTGTCTGTCTGTGGATTATATGCTCTTAATGAATATTAACAACTTAATTCTCTGACTTTGACTGTGAAAGACAAAGAAGGCCTTGTTCCAAGTTTTGGCATCAGATGCCAGATGCTCATTAGAAATATCATGAGAAGCTTAAGGTCCCAGTTCTGGTACCTCAGCATATTCAAAAGTGCCAAAAGCCAAGTGCTACATGGAGGGCAGAAGGATCCCCAGCAGTACAGGATGGGTACAGACTAGTTATGGAGTGTCTTTGCACATTGAAAGGCCAGGCCTGCAGAGTGCCCTGGCAGCTAATGGCATTCTGGGCAGACCCAGCAAGCACACAATCTGCAGGTGCAGCAAAGGAGTCATTCTTTTTTCCTAGGGACTTGTGAGGCCACAGCTGGAGCACTGTGCCCAGTTATGGGCCCATAGATGGATTTGCTTACCTTTAAAGAGAAACCCACTCAGGAATCTGATTTCAATCTCCCACTACCAGGGGGGACATCATAGAAAAGACCAAACCATACCTTCCTGAAAGGGACACAGCAAAAGGACAAGAAGGAATGCTTAACAGCTACAGCACTGGAAGCTCCAACTGAATAAAACAGTGTGCGGTGGGGGAGGAAATCCTGCTGAAGGTGGTCAAGTGTTAGATCAATCAGATCTAATCCAGATAAATCATGGGATCTCTGTACTTGGAGATCTTTATAACTTACATGTCAAATGTCATGGGGAACCTGATGTCATTTGAAAAGTAGCCCTACTTTGAGCAGGGTGTTGGACTAGAGAATTCCAGGTGTCCCTTCCAGCCTCCGTTTTTCTATGATTTTGTGTGCCCAAGTTTTAATCAAGTTCTTTGTATTATTAAGTCTCCCTTTTCTGGACCTGCACAGGATAATGTACATGGCACTGGGATAAAACCCCTGGACGGTGCTAGAATTTAATCTTTCACTAGCAGCAGTGATGCACCAGCAACAATAAACTGAAGGAAAATCACAAGAGCAATCTTGGTGCACAGTAGTCAAGGATTTGTATAAAAGAGTCTTGCCTTTCTACTACAGGTTTTCTCCTTCCTGCAATGTTGTGTTCTCTGAGCCTGACTTTGAACTCACAATTCTTAATGCAATTAACCAGACTTTTGGGTTTTTTGTATGCCCAGTGTGGAAAGATAAAGGACAATAGCCTGAAATTAAATTTACTTATTTATATTAGCTTGAGCCATTTTTCTGTGCAAATCTAATTATGTTATTAGTGTAAGGAGACAACAAGCAGGTGAAACTAAAGGCTATTTTATGTGGCCTAATCAGGGGATTATATAGGGACAGCATGCATTTGTCATGAAAATAAAAGACCAACTTGGAGAATTTTGTACCTGGAAAATTCCAATCCTTCCATCTGAACCAATGCATTTTTGCATATGTGATTTCCAGTATCATAAATATCTACCAAATTGAGACTTACTCAGAATTCATCAGTATGGAAAATGAAAAGATTATTGCTAGTTTATTTAAAAAAAAATTAAATTCTAGAGTGGTATTTCATTTAAAGGATATAGAGGGAGGGGAAACTCTCAGTAAGCTATTTCTAACTCATTCTGTGAAAGTTTTTAAATTTTTTAAAATTAAAACTACATTTTTCACTAAAAAAATTTCCAAGTCTTACCACACATTATTTAGTTTTGAAAACAGATTTTTACATATATTTTCAATCACATAATATCTTTGAGAATACAGATATTGTGGCATTTAATAAAGCACTAATGTAGAAATCTGTTGAAATAAAATGTTTATTTACCTATAGCTTCTGACAACAGAATTCATTTGTGTAAAATTTTAGTTTGATTTATCCCCTGAGCTTCAGTAAATATTGCTGCAGCTGCATACTTTAGGCCATTGAATGGAAAAGAAAAGAGAGATGTTAATTGCATCTTTTAACATGACCAAGACACACATTTACTAGATTACAGTAATCGAATAGAATACATCTTTAAAAAAAAAATCTATCTACCAAAAAATGCTTGTGTAGGGCATTGTACACCAGCTATTTTTCTTCTGAAAGACCTTGTCATCCTTTATACCAGTTGTCACGCTGTCAGTTCTGAGATTTGATTAATGTGCAAGAAAACGGGAAAAGAAGTAGCAGAGAGAAATTCTGCACCCAGGTAATGGCTTCTGAGGGCTTTTTTGGCCACAGATGCAGTAAGAGAGGATTTCAGAAAGGGATGAATACTAATACAACTATATATGTTGTTTACATCCAGAATATCTAGTTAAAGAGGGACCGATCACACCTATTTTTCAGGAGCTAGATGATTGTAACCAGTGGATTTGATACAGCTGTGTCTTTGGCCATTTCTATAGCCATTTAATTTGGGAAGGCTGTATCCCAAAATGTTTCTACCTCTTTGTCCAGATAAGAGAGTAGTGACTAGAAGCCAGAAGTACACATTAAATCACTTGGCACATTGACAAATATTCATCATCTTTGATCATACAGGCATTGTATATTCTAATAACCTTCTGGTTTTGCTATAGTGAGTCATAGTTTTTATCATTTACTAGACCTTTTTCCTGGTTTTGTTTATATGTCATTTACTATGGCAAGGCAAACTTTCTATTTAAATAATCAGTCTGAATAGCTATCTTTGCTTCTTTCCTCCCTTTCATTTCAAAGGAAAATCATAGAAATATATAGTTGCTTTTTTAATTTGTGTCTGTTACACGGTATTTCTGTTTAAAGAAAATGGTTTCTGGATCCTCATTTGGCAACTGATGGTTAAATATTCACCAGAGGAGGAATGGCTTGGCTGATGGGACTTTGTAGGTATGCATCATGCGGTGCTATCTTTGGGAGAGACGGAGTTAGGGAGATCAAATTCTTTTCAAAGCATGCTTTCTAGAAATGTTTATAGCATTGGGACTTGTGTGCATGTTCGTGCAAGACTATAAAATATAAACTTTATAAGTTTAATTCTGCTGTCATTTATGGTGCTGCATGTCTTGGAGGGAGAAACAGATGCATGCTGGCTTGAATAAGAATAGAATCATGTCTGTTCCCAAAGCTCTTGTCATTGTATATCTTAAAACATTCTCAATGAGCTAAGCCTCATGTTAGTTATGTGCCTTGTTCACTTAAGGTTCAAATTTTTAGGAACCCTTCCTCTGTAATCCAATGAGGTACTCACCTGGACTGGAAACACTGAACACGAAAGGTGGTATTCAACTCTCTAAACTTTTGCCATCCAAAAGTTAGATGACAAGTTATTGAAACTTTCTCTGTGATGAAAAGCATCAAGTGGCTTCCATACAAGGAACTACTTAGTAGTTTAGGATTCTTCAGTCTGGAAAATTGGACTGCCAGTTCAGCCTGAGACAGCTGATTGATGTGAGAATAAATCTCTATAAATCCACTGACTGGGTGAGTACAGTATCTTCCACAGATGACCTAGGGGGCATTAAATGAAAACACCAAGTTTCTGGTTCAAAACAAACAGAAGAGGGTCATTCTTCTCAACATGTGAGGTTAGCTGGGCAATTCTTTGCAACAGCTGCCACGGTAGGTAAAAGTTGGCATAGGTTCAAAAAGAGGGTAAGTTTATGTAAGGAGAAATATTATACCTGTATAAACCTACACTTTTCTCAGGTAATTTGTAGCTGCAAGTTGTTGAAGGATGAAACAGTATTTCAGAGAGTAGCAAGTATGTGTTCCTTATTTTCATACTCTTTACCAGTGTGGCAAATACAGTGGGGCTGGGTGGACCATTGATCTCATGTTGTATGCCTGTGCTTATATTCTTGACAGGGTTGTAGTCTGTTGTATTTACTACTAGTCAGATGGATATGTAATATTAGTCTTGTTATGAAGATGTTGAACTAGAGTTACACTTTTTCTCATCAGGTAAAGTAGATGGCATGTGAGCAAATATGCAATTGAATTTTCCTCTCCAGTCCTACTCTCATATATTTTTATTCATCTCTTATATACATGCCTGTATGATATAATTCAAAGGACTGGATGATGTCTGATGATAGGATGTTGATGTAAGTGCAAGTTGGATGACAAAATAGTGACAAAATAGATATGGATTTTCTTTTCTTGGGGCAGGGGATGGGGGGGAGGAGGGTGGGATAGGTAGCTAAACAATGAAATTGTAAACTGATTAACATATTGGATCCTCTATTAATTACACTTTAAAATAAAGACTGGGCATTTTTTAAAAGATGTGATGCAATTCAATGGGAAATTAAATATTTGATGTAGTATTTTTTTAATGCAGACTTTCTTGTGTGACAGAAAAGAGACTCTGGTTTCTGTCAGACCTTTTTTGACTTTAAAAATCAATTAAATAAGTACTAAGTAAAAAATAGTTTCAGTTCTCTGGAAGGAAATAAAGGCACAAGAAAGCCTTTATATAATAAATGTATCAAGTGATGCATCCAAGTTTGTGTTGCGATGGAAACTAGACTTCCTGACAGTCATCTTAGTGCTTCCATGGTTGGACTAGGTAATCCCTCATGAAGAGCTTTACATTTCTATCGGTAGCTCTATAATGAAGACTTTACTAAAAAACAGCATACAAGTAAACATAACATTCTCAGTGCAGGTGTACAGATTTATACCAGCAAAGAGACAGATTACAAAATATGTCAATGTCAGCATGGAAAAACACAGGCATACTTCTGAATCTTATAATTGTTTCCTGTGTTAATTTGTAAGAAGAGGATGAACACAAATAATCTAGAACCGAGCTGAGACAGCATTATCTCAGATTTTGCTAGCTAATTTCCCATCTGTAAAACATGCTTTGTTTGGATTATCTACAGGGTGCACATTTCTTGGTAAATTTGTTTTCTTTGGGTGAGAGGAATATATTAAAGGAAATTAATTTGCAAACAGATAGTGACTGCTGGATGAATGGATTCTCTCTTGGCACTTGAGGTGCAGTGCTATTGGTATCTGGACTGCTGGCATGTATGGGAGTCTTTGGATCGCTTGACAGAAAAGTTCCTGTAATGTTCTCGGGAAACGAATGTGACAGCTTTGTAGTCTGGAGAGTAGAAAGAAACTTCTGCCTGCCACCTCAGAGCTTAACCAGTTTGAGCTAGAGGAGAAGGGAGAAAAGTCCCACAATAGCATGTTTCTTTTAGTGCAACCACAGATGGTAGCATATATGTGACTGCCAGCAGTGATTTGCCTCCATCATGCTTTTCCCATTTCAAATCTTTCCATAGTCCTGCTGTGTAAATGCACAGGTTATGACCCAATTTATTTTATTTCATAGCTTTGGCTCCAATATGGTTTTGTTTCATGCTCATACTCTAGGCAAACAGGAGACTATGCATCCTTCACAGTCTGGCGCTAAACACAAATGGTTGCCAGATATTTTGCTACCTGAAGGAAGAAGTAAAAAGACACCTCAGTATCGCAGGGATTCACATAGCTGTGACTTTTCCATAACACCAAAATAAAAATCAGAAGTGAAATGGAAAAGAGGGAAAGGGACAGTCCGTTATAGTTGTAACAGTTAAGGAAGTAATAAAAAGAATCAGGTTAAAAACCATCTTAGGAGAATGAAGGACTGGATACATTTATGAGTACAGAAGTGACTCTTCAAAAACATGACTTCCAGAAGATGCTACCTCTTTTTTTTTTTCAAGCTTTATATGTTCTTTTTTACTCATCTCTCTTTTTGGTTGTTGCTGTACTAGTGGAAGGGAAGAGATTGGGCAGTTCATTCCTATTTTTATCTCTATGGAAGTGGTGCTCCTGATGCAAAACAAATGACATCAAGGCTCTGGCTTCTGTCAGAAGGCTCTTGCTCTTGTTTAGGTCTTGGCTTTTAATAGAGATAGGACTGAGAAAATTTTGTTTCAGAATAAGGGCCTGGTAGCAGACCTGAGGACAGGATTCCTCTTGCCTAGCTGAAGTTCCTTAAAAATGCACCTAGTATAAGCTAGTTATCTAAGCTACCCCTGTGGTTGCTTCAGTGGGAAAAGCATCTCTAAAAAGGCATTTCTTCCCACCTTAAGTTAAATGTAAGATAACTGATTTCCAGGAAGTGCCTGTATCTGTCCTCTGGCAAAAACAGGATGCCTGACAACTAGATTAAGCTCAATGTCTAGTTACTAGGCAGCTAAGGTTCTGGAATGGCTAAGGTTCTGATGAATCCCATCATTAGACAGAAGCATATAAATTGAGCATAACTCAATTTATAGCTCCCTGGAATTTTTTTTTTTTCTGTTGGATAGACAGCAGCAGAGGTATGAAACAGTGAAGACTTCTAAAATAGATATATATTTTTACAAGAGGAAAATAAAGATCTTGGAGCCTATTTCTCAGCTGGGTCAGATACTGAGGTTGTGGATGTTATGGACAAGTCCCATGTGGTCTTCATGTTGAGGTGCAGAGGCACCAAGAAGAATTTTCAAATAAGTAAATTATGGTAAAGAGCAAGAGCCTGAAGTGGGGACACAAGCTGGAAACACTATAGAAATTAAAAAAAAAAGAAAAATCAAAAAACCCCAAACATAACAAGTTATTAAAAGAGATTATGCAGAGGCCAAAGATGACAAATCCCCTCTACTAGGAACTAACAGAGCTAGGATATAGCCTAAGTTAAATCTTTTGGATTTGTATATACATACATATATAAATGTTTGTTTCTGTAGTTCTCTGAAGGTAAAGAACAAACATTAATCTTAAGGCTTAAGAAAAATTATTTTATCAAAAAATATTTCATTCTGTTTCTTCAGATAAAATGACCTTACTGTCTAGGCTGGGGTCAATTTTTCATACTTCTGTGCCTTCCCCCTTCATTTTTCACAATTCTTTAGTCTCCTATCAGTGCTGCAAAAGATAGAATGACATCTCATGTCCTTGAGACATTTAAGGCCTTGCGTTTAAGCTATATCTAAAGAAAAATATATTCCAGGAGACACAATTACAGTATCTTTATCCCTGCAATACAATTAGAGCATGACTCAAATTCTGCACTGTAGAAGTAACCTAAATTCTGCCTTCAACCATGCTAAAGCCTCTTCATTCAAGATTATAACATGGTTTGGGAATATGATTGAAGCTTTTTACATAGCAGAAAGGATTTTTCTTTAAATATATTCAGGTCACGTTTGAGGCTGTCCACACAACAGAGCCTATGACCTTCATGGGAGTGCCATGGTGGGGTAAAGATCTCCTTGGATGAAACTGTTTTGTAATGGTTTAATTGTAAGAATCCTTTTGTTTGCAAATAAACTTGAAGGACAATGAACAGCTAGTGATGTTGCGCTCTGGGTTGACAATGACAATAGCTCCTTGAACTGAACCTTTTATAAAGGTCTCATAATGTGAGTGATGAGATTCAAGCAAAAATGTTTGTAAATGTATATCTAATTAACAGTCAAATAAAGAAATGTTTGCACATTGCACATCTGAGCTTCTCTACAGAGGAAATGGATGTGGATTAGACAGTCAGGAGAGAACTGAAGTCTTCTATCTAGTACGAGGAATCTTTGCAGAGGGATTTGGACAGGCTGGAGTGATGGGCTCAGGTCAATTGCATGATGTTTAACAAAGCTAAATGCCAGGTTATGCACTTTGGTCACAACCCCAGGCAGCGCTACAGACTTGGAGAGGAGTGGCTGGAAAGCTGCCTAGTGGGAAAGGACCTGGGGGTGCTGGCTGACAGCCGACTGAACATGAGCCAGCAGTGTGCCCAGGTGGCCAAGAAGAGATGACTGAACATGAGCCAGCAGTGTGTCTGGGGGGCCAAGAAGGCCAATGGCATCCTGGCCTGTATCAAAAATGGTGCAGCCAGCAGGAGTAGGGAGGTGATCATGCCCCTGTACTCGGCACTCGTGAGACCGCACCTTGAGCACTGTGTCCAGTTTTGGCCACCACAGTACAGGAGGGACATTGAGGTGCAGGAGTGGGTCCAGAGAAGGGGAACGAGGCTGGTGAGAGGTCTGGAAAACATGTCTTATGAAGAGCGGCTGAGGGAACTGGGGTTGTTTAGTTTGGAGAAGACTGAGAGGAGACCTTATTGCTTTCTACAACTACCTAAAAGGAGGTTGTAGTGAGGATGGTGTTGGTCCCTTCTCCCAAATTACTAATGAAAGGATGAGAAGAAATGGCCTCGAGTTGTGTCAGGGGAGGTTTAGATTGGATATTAGAAAGAAATTCTTTACTGAGAGAGTGGTTGGGCAATGGAACAGGCTGCCCAGGGAGGTGGTGGAGTCACCGTCCCTGGAGGTGTTTAAAAAACAAGTAGATGTAGCACTTGAGGCTGTGGTCCAGTGGTTAGGGAGATGTTGGGATGAAGGTTGGACTTGATGAACCTACAGTTCCTTTACAACCATAGTAATTCTATTATTCTATGATTCTATGTTTCTAAGAGGCAGACCTGTGCAACTATGTTCATACTACAGTTTTTGAGGGCAAAGCAATGCAGATTTTGTGATGTTAAAAACTTTGATGAAGCTATATTAGTTGGGTTTCAATAGGGTGAAGAATCCTTTAAAAGTATGATGGAAAATGAAGGAACATTTTGCTCTGATATTTTCTGAACAAACTGTTTCATATTCTAAAAAGCTGTTATCATTAAAAACTTCTAAATGTGTTTTAAAGGGTGTAATATACAAGAGCAAGAGGAATGTATTGCTTCAGAATAAAACTTTCACATCATCTGAATACTGCAGAGCTCTTCTATTTACCCAAAAATGAATTTAAATTGTAAAATTCCCAATTACATGCGTAAGCAAATTATGTAAATTAAATAAACATTATTTCAATAAACTGCAAATGTATTTACTACAATTAATTACAGTAACCAGTAGCTCTCATTTGAAGCATTCAAATAATAATAATTTATGATTTTTATCTTGACTGATCTGTCAGATTGCATACTTAATGCTATGGGAAGTTTCATCAGTTTCTGTTTCTGAAGAAGATAGACCCTACAGAAGTACAGTTACTTTCCTATAATACCTTTGTTTTAATAAAACTATTAGTTTACTTGAAACTGTGACCTCTGTAGCTTACTAGCAAATTTTTAGGACTTTCGTAGCACAAACAGGTAAAGATTCAGGAGGTATCTTAGGATTCCCTGGGTCTTTCCACCTTGGAAATATATTCATGCACATTTGTACATCACAGGTACACACAGAAAAATATCATTTAATTGAACAGAGAAGAAAAGGCTAATGCTCTTCATCCCCTTCCACACACAATTTATGTCCTGCTGCCACTTTACTCTTAAGAAAAGAATAAGCAAAACTAAATGTACAACGCTACATCACTAAGATCATCTTAATGATATCTGACAACCTGCCAAGGCAAGGAAGAGCATCAGGACAACAGACTGCAAAACTGCACAATAACTAGTGCTGACCTGCCAAAAAATATGTTCAGCCCTTCTGGGAAAAGGTTTGGATTAGCACAAAAGTGATGCTGTTGTGCTTTGCATGAGTTGTCTCCAGAGAGTTGGTGGGATTTGCATGTGATGTGAAATAGCCTCAGATTATCCTGTCAGAGAAGGAAAAAAGGATAGAAGGTTTGGCTGAAGTATTGAAAATTAATAAGGCCCCTGTAAAACTTAATCAGCCCTGCCTCTTCATTCTGGCCCCTAACATGAGGAATAAAGCACATTTTACTGAACTGCAGTAAATGCAAATATAGGATGCCAGAGATGGATAGTACTGGGCTGCATATGTCAGTCACCAAATATCATGGTCAGGGAAGCTTGTCATATTAAATAATGGGGAAGGAGTTTTAGTAGAGCAACTTCATGAATATTAGAGTAAATATTTATGCCAGTGTGAGCAGAATTGGTATAATAGTAACTCAGAGTACCAGGCTGAGCAAAGATCAGGGTCTGCTGAGCAAAGAAGACCTCAGCTTGGTTAGTCTCACCCTTGGTCACACCAGCCCACTGCTCTGCCTCGGCTCTCCACACTCACTGCCAGCAGCCAAGAAAACCCACAGGGATGCCCTCATGGTTGCAGAGATTTATACTTTCCCTACTCCCAATTTCCCATGTTAAAATAAGAAGCAGATAGGAAGAGACTTGTGTAGTGGCAGAGCTTTCACTGCAGTGGATGCATACGCTTGTGCTCCCAGGGAGGAATATGCCAACAGCACTGGCTGACTGGCTCCTGTCAAAGATAAATACACAGTGTTTCTACAAAACATTTTTTCAGTATTGCTTTCCCTCAAGACACTTAGAGTGACTCTCACATGCTAGCTGATGCTAACTGCTAAACTGGATCTTAAAAAATCCCAAACAAACAAACCACAACCCCAACTGCCCTCCCCCCCCAGTGCCCCCCCAAAAAAACCCAAAACCATGCCCAACAAACAAAAAAAACCCTATTAATGCTATTTAAATCTTCTCTAGGATGAAACAGGAGGAGGAAGAAGGGGGAGGAATTAAAGGATGGTGTTTTAGGGTTTTTTATTGTTATTTTTTAAGTAGTGGGAACATCAAGGAATGCAGCTATTTTCAAACATAAATGTCCAGCTGTGTTTAGTAGTAACTGGTGATAGACAAGAGAATATAAAGGGCTGGAGAAGGTGTTGGGGGAAAAGAGCTTGAAGTCAGAGAGATATTTGGGAAGCCTGGGTGGAAACACTGGAATAAGGAAGAGGAATCATACTGGAAAGGAGAGAGATGGAAAGATAATGAGAATTTTGGAAGCAGGAAAATAGTTAAACCTAGTCAGGGCAGCAGGATGCATGTCAGGGAGAGCACATAAAAAACTGAAAGGATAAAAATGAGGGAAACAAGATATATTTCTGATACAACTAAATGGCAAATATAAATAATTTTGCTTACACACACATATGTGCGCGCGCGTATTAAATAAAATAAGTCTTAAATATTTCCATCATGGTCAGGGTTTCCCTTTAAGGGCTATAGATGGTGATAAGGAAAACTATATAGAATAATACTTCATGGCTGACTCCATCCATTCAGCTGTCCCTGATATTTCACATCTTTCTTTTCTGATAATATTTTTGGCAGATTTGTATGACTATTTGAGCTTCTGGATTTTCCATGTGTGTTCCAGTGCAAATCACTGCACACTACATAGGGATCACTGGCTCTGGCAGCCTCCAAGGAGCATTTCTTCTCTCTCCATATCCTCAGTATGGTAATTAGATCACTGCTAGATGTCTACAGATGGAGTGCAATTGAGGTAGTTTACTTATCGACAAACAGTTCCTGACTGGAACTATTACAAACTTTCAGCCCCTTTACAGAACATAGAGTGTTTGGAGAAAAAAAAAAAAAAAAAAAGAAAAGAATCTAACCCAAGTCCCCATTCTATTTCGATTTTCCAAACCAAAAAAAAAAAAAAAAAGCAAACAAAAAAACCCCAAAAGATGAAGACAAGAAAATTGTACTGAAAAAAACCCAGCTTGCTCTACATGTACTTATTGGGTTCTGAAAATAGATGGAGCATTCAGAGCTCTCCCAGACTAGAAGCAGGCAAAGTTCATTCACATCAGATTTCTCCCTCCTCTTCTCCCCTGTGGGCAGTATAATGTAAAAGCCATGTAAACAGAAATAAAACTTTTTAAAGCCTTCACAAATTCTCAGCAATATTTCAGCAACCTTCATATATCTATCTCTCAAATTTGAAAAATTCTTTCTAAGCACTAAACAGATATTTCTGAGGGCTATGACCAACTTGAAATAGAAAAGAAACAGCTGTTATGTACTGGTAAAGACTGCGATGAAGATTCAGTATCTTCATAGGAAATCAGTGATACATGACCAACTCCACTCTTCAGAGTTCAATCATAAAATGCATAACACCATTAACACCAGAAGTCTAGCTGAGATATCCCTTCTCCAGTAACCTTTGAATAGTCAGCTGTTTGCTCCACTGTGTTCTGACAATATCCCAGCTTGATAACCTGGTTTCGCTTGCCTTATTTTAGCCTTATTTTGTTTAATATGTACATAGGTTTGTATATTTATATTTTATATACTTTACTTCCTTTAGAACCTTTGGCTACACAGTTTATTCTTAAGTAATCACATCTTAACAGAAAGAATCTGAACTGACATGCCAAATGCTTCTTACACAGTCACACTCCAATGCAAAGTATTCTACAGGCATAAAATTGTGCTAAAAAATGTTAGCCTTGCAAAGTTACTCAGTATTGAGGAGGTACCAAAAATTATGTTATCCTGAACTTCATTTAATCTTGTGAATTAACTGCTATGTATAGTGATGTCTTCTCACATTATCACCAAGTAGAGTTTCCACAGGACCCCTGCTCCACCTGTGTATAGGCTGCAGTGTGTCCCTGGAAATAGAATTGGAACTTCATAGTGGAATTGCCTCTTTACTCCCAGCATCCTTTCTCATTTGTTGTGGGAAATCAGGTGCATATGCTGAATGAAATAGGGGACCAAAGAAAAATGAAGTAGTGTTGTGATTAAAGAAATGGAAGGACACCTAGAGATTTTAATGTAATCCCACTTCTACACAGAGTCCCGGCACGATATTTGGCAAGTCACCAGAAATATTTGCATCTCTTGGTATACATCTCATTTTTAAATTTTGGCCGTGAAGTCATACCAGTAGAGGAGCCACTATCTGGCTAAGTAGGAATTAGCCTGCACAACACTACGTTTCTTTGATCTCATTGAAACTCATTCTCCCACTTATGAAATACTACTCTGTACTCACAGAAGTGTTGAGAATGATTACTTATGAACCACTAAAAATAAAAAAACCCCAACAAACTATAGCAAAGCTGACATAGAAAAAGACCTAAAGAATTCATTATTCAATTAAAATTTGTGTCTCATTAAGTATGTGTTGCTCATTCATGATTTCCTAAACAAAAGTGCAGCATCTGCAGAATCAGTGTTCTCTATGAGAAAAGATCCATTACTTCAACATTTTTCAATTGTTTCTAAGGGTAAATCTAAACAATATATCCCTTCAGCTTTAAACTGCATAATGTGGAATGTTGTCTTCAAGAAACTGTGATTTGGGGCTGCATATGGTCTTATGACAATAAATTAAGCAGCTGCTGGGAATGTTCCCAGACGCTAAAATGCTATTGCCTGTATCATAAAATTTTTAAAATATTTCTTGGTATGACTTTGGCCTGAGCCAATTAGCACTTCTCCCGAACAATTACACAGGCCAGGGACCATTCCTATCAGGCAATCAGTGTGTAGCTATGTTATTGTAAAGGCTAAGAGAGTTAAACAGCATGCTTGCATTCCATTCTATGTTTGTTGGTCTCAGGCAGTAACCTTGGCCCAGTTAATTTACAAGTATAAGAATACCCATCAGAACAAGGGTCCCAGGCCAGAATACCTATCCAATAATATTGTTCATTTTTCCTTCTACCTAAGTACGTTGTTGTGTTGAGATCCAGTGGAATATGGATATATGGAGTATACCCTGGAAAATATCACTTTTTTTATGGGGTGTGGAACTTGACTATGACTCTCACAACATAGCAAAGCACTGCAGGGTAATATGTTTTAATGTAGGTAATTTTTTTCTGAGGGGTGAGGAAAAAGGGAGGCAAGACCAATTTGTGTAAACAGGACCCACTGAAACATTTTGCTGCAAGAACACTGAAATGATTCATGAGCTGAAAATACGTGAAAATTCTGATTTACAATGAATTATGATGTTTAAATATTTAATTATGTACAATGGAAAATTTTTTTTTAAAATCAACATTTCTTCTTTGTTCTTATTCTCCCATAAATACGTATCTTCTGTACATAACAGTGCATGAAATAGGCTGTATCCAGTGTGATTTGGACTCCATAAAGACTTTCCACCCTGCTTTTGTTTCATTTTACAGTTGCAAGGTAAACATTGCTCAGGAGTGTGTAAGGGATGTGCGGCTACCTGTCTACAGACAAGAAAAGACAGTGATGTTCCAGAGCATGGAGATGTTCTTCCACATGCAGGCCCTGATTTAGAGTATGTAAAATAAAAATTTTAATCACCGAGGAAAAATCATCAGCAAGAGGGTTGTCTGTGAAACCATAGATGAAAGAAGTTGGTTTTGGTGCCATTTCTCTTGGGAGCAAAACAGCACAGAAGCCTACACAAAGAAATAAAGTAATGCCCCAGGCTAGCAAGGGAAGACCATAGGCAGTGTCCATGGCTCCCACACAAAGAAATGGTCATTACTCCCACTAGATGTGACATCCATGACAAGGAATACAAGGAATAAGCTTTCATCTTCTTTCTTCCCACGAAATCCAAAGGACTGCATCTGCTACACAAAGAGGGAGAAAGCCACATGTGCCTCTTGGGAAGATCTGTAACTGTAGTCATTTGTTTGAAAATCTTGCCTTATCTTTGTGCTCAATTATTCTAATCCCTTGATGAGGGATGAGTCATTCTCATCCTTGCTAGATTTTCTTTCTTGTGACCTCACGTTCTTCCATTCTTCCATAGTTTGTCTTCCGAGAAGAAACATTCCCTTGAAGCAACATTTCAGCTTAACTTCCCTAGTTGGTATCCAACATAACAATCATCCTCTTCCTCTCTTTGCTCCCTCAGTATTCCTTCCAGCAGCTGTCCTTTCAAGATTTTCTTCCTTTCATACCTTCATTTGGGCAGAATTTTTTCACAGCTGCCACCCACTCCTCAGGCCCTTCACAATCCCCTTCACCCATGCTTTGTGCTGATCCTCGCTGTTCTCATTGCTGCTGGCTATCCTTGTCAGTTGTCCTTCCTCCATCTTCCTCAGCACTGACTCCTCAGAATGCCAATCACATCTGTAGTTCCCCATGGTCTTTTCCTCCATTACCAAGTTCATATTTCTCAGCAGGCCTTTCCCTGCAAACTATTGCGCTTTTGAAACAAGCTTGTGCAAGCTCTCATCAAGGTCACCAGCCTTTTCTGGTATCTGATACAATAATGGCAAGATGATGATGGGCTGCAGCTGGGCATGAATAGCTGCTATCAAAGCACTGTGGGGTCACGTGCCATAACAAAATATGTCAGGGAGAGAAGTTCTTCCTCACCAGACATGCACTGGTAGCCTCTTCCCTGGTTCTGTTATCTCATGCAGTACAAGCAACAGATGGGACTTAGTGAGCAAGGCAAGTCTGGCAGGCCCTTTTCTGTCCTTATCTTTCAGATGTTAAGGACAGAAACAAAACAGATTACAAGGTATGTCTCAGGAAGCGTTCATGAGTTATTTTTACTCTCTCATATCTTCTACAGGAGGCATACCATGGACATATCCAGAAATTAGAACCTTTGCCAAAGCAATTTCATTCTTCAGAAAAAAGATGCATCTTCCCTTCTTTGTGAATAGGCTTATTAATTTTTCAATTGCTGTGTCTAAGCACATGAAATTTAGAATAATTTTTAAATTTTAATTTTTTTTTGTTTTAATTAGAGTTCATCCTGCCATCCTGACCAAAAAAAACTGTAAATGTCACACACTTGTCCAAAACTTACACAGCACTCGCATCTCATGTTCACTTCTCTGATTAGGTTGATACCTCATGCATTGCAGTACAGCATCAGAGCCCGTGCCCAGCTGCACTCTGCAGCACGCCCATTGTAATGAATCAGTCCAAATGCACCGATGCATCATCCAGCTGCACTTGGCATTTATGGCCACACAGCAAATGGCAGATCTCAGCTGATAAATGGTGACACTGAGGGAGGCTTTATGCTCAAAGACTCCCCCACTGAAGTCAAAGTCTCCAGCTGCAGTCGGATTCTGTCCCGCCAGGTAATTCTGTCCCTGGCACACAACACTGTCTCACAGGTGGAATATGAAGAATTTCAGAGATCTAAAATTAATCATCTCCCCGCCAAAGGTGCTACTACCTCAGTCCTGAACTACAAAATAAACTTCTCCATCGGCATCAAAAAGAGACTCTGGTCTGTGATATCCCACTGTGTTAACTAGCATAAGGCCTTTGACAAAGCCAGATGGAGCTTTTCTCAAAGCACTGAGCCACAGTTGAAAGTTGCCTGGTGTACATGGTGCAGAGTCCTTGGTTTTGGGACAAAGGACAGTTCTGCACATTAAAGTACACAAGAGAAAAGTCAATGTGTTAAAAAGCCACTGGCTGCCACCCGAAATAAGGTTGATTGGCCATACACTCAAATGAAGGAGTTCCACAATGAAGTAAGGTTTGCTTGTGCTCCCTTATTTCAGATCAGCTGTGAGCAGGGATTTTGAGATGATCTTTCATCACAGGATCTCCAGCTGTTTTTCTTGCAGAACCCTGCTCATCCAAATCAGAGACGGAAAATCCCCCCCTAGTCCAGTGTCTGTTGATCTTATTTCTGGCATACTGAAGCTGTTTTTTCAGCATTTCACTTTTCCACTTTCCATTATTTTAAGGTAATACTGTTGCATGTTACACAGATTCCCCACCTCTTAAGTCTAATTTACTGTTTCTGCCAAGATCCTGGAAAACTACACTTTGGCTGCCAACACACCTCATTGGGAATGCCAACTTCAATCCACTTCAGAGAGGGCTTTGGAAACCCTTTCCAACCCCAAGACTGTTTCGCCAGTGGTTTCCTCCTTTCTGGAAAGCTGCAACCATCTCGCACCTGTAATTCTCTTGAACTCCTTCACTGCTGTTGATACGGAGTCTGGGCAAGTTTGCTCTCATCACTTGGTGATTCATAGAATTGTCTGGGTTGAAAGGGTTGTTTAAAGATCATCTAGTCCACTCCTCTGCAGTAAACAGGGACATCTTCAACTAGATCAGGTAGCTCAGAGCCCCAGTGAACCTGACTTTGAATGTCTCCAAGGATAGGGCATCCACCACCTCCCTGGGCAACCTGGATGAGTGTTTCACCACCCTAACTGTAAAAAATTTTCCTTGTATGTAGTCTGAATCCATCCTCTTTTAGTTTAAAACCATTACCCTTTGTCCTGTCACAACAGGCCTGCTAAAAAGACTATCCCCATCTTTCTTATAGGCCCCCTTTAAGTACTGAAAGGCTGCACTAAGGTCTCCCCATAGCCTTCTATGAGCCTGGCTGAACAACACCAACTCCCTCAGCCTTTCTTCATACAAGAGGTGTTCCATCCCTCTGTGGCCTTTCTCTGGACCTGCTCCAACAGGTCCCTGTCTTTCTTGTGATGAGGACTCCATAGCTGGATACAATACTGCAGGTGGGGTCTCACCAAAGTGGAGATGAGTGGGAGAATCACCTGCCTCGACCTGCTGGCAATATTTTTTTTAAGCAGACCAGGATATAGTTGGTTTTCTGGGCTGAAAGCTCATGTTGTTGGTTCATGTCCAGATTTTCATCCACCAGTATCCTCAAGTTCTTCTCTGCAGGGCTGCTTTCAACCTCATCATCCCCCAGCCTGTATTGATATCGAGGATTGCTCCAACCCAGGTGCAGGACCTTGCACTTGACCTTGTTGAACCTCATGAGGTTCACACAGGCCCACTTGTCAAGCCTGTCGAGGTCCCTCTGGATGCCATGCCATCCCTCTGACATGTCAAATGCACCACTCAGTTTGGTGTCATCTAGCAAACATGTTGAGGGTGCATTTGATCCCATTGCCTATGTTATTGATGAAGATATTAAATAGCATTGGGGCCGTATGGACCCCTGAGGGACACCAATCTCCATCTGGTGCTGCTCTTTGCAGATCTGGTGCTGCTTATGAAGGGTTTTGAATGTCAGCCTTCTCAGTCATGTTTTTGTCTAAGGATTTGTACATTTGTGAATGTCACCACTGTAGTTATTTAAACTTTTTGGGGTGAGCATCTATTCTTGAGAGCCATGCTGTTTAATAACTTTAAAAGTGCTGCTTTGGGGTGTTGCTTTAAATTGCTGCACTTTCTCATGTCAGTGTTACACAGATGCAGCTCAGTTATTCTGCCTCTTACTGACAATGCAACCTCAGTGAGAGACTGTGGCCTGGGATCTCTCTCAGTGGAGCCCTTGCAGAGGTCATGCATGAATTACAGCTGCACATCAACAAAACCCAAGTTGCCATTCAGAGTCCCTGTAAATACTCATTGTAGTCTTATATTATCACCCTCTCTATCCTTTCAAAGGACTTGAATGTATTTTCAAATATTTATCAATTAAGACTCAAAATACCCCATTGAGGTACTGCAAATTAGGTGATAAACGAACCAACTCACCTAACACTGATATGCACGTAGTTTAGAAATGAAACAGAACATCATAACTATTCAACAATGCACATTTAAATCCCTGAATGACTGACTATATCCACAAATGAGGAAATTAACTCCTGCACTGCAGCACTGTCTGCTTCATTTAGCAACAGCCTCGGTCAAGAATTTTTAGGAGTGAACTCTCTGGAATAGAAAGCAATACCGGAACTTCCATGTGTAGAGATGTGAAATGTGTAGGAGACAAAACTTCAGACTGTGTAGGAATGTGAATTATATGTAAGAAATAGCTTTATCTCTGCCAATCTTATCTCTGTTGAACGACTAGGCCCCAGATGTACCCATCAGTTGGTTACTTAAAATTGTCTTCCTCTCTGAAATTTGTCTTCCTCTTTCAATATTAAGACTGCAACGATGGAAAAATCATGCTACTTTAGATTGCATTGTTCCTTCTTTGATTACTTCTTCTAAAAAAAAAGCAGTAACCTCAATTTCAACTCAAAATTTACATATAGAAGTATATACAAGATACTGGGAGGTATAAGTGTATAGTGTATGGAGGTATATACACACAAACATATTCATATACATAATATAAATATAGTCACATATATGTATGTACATATATTTTATGCATACATCTATATGAATGATTTGGTATATATTTTGCTCCATAAGAGAGCTACACTTACATACTGTACACTGAGTGGTGTATTCAAGTGTTTGAATTTAGCTTTGTTTATCTGTTTCCTTGAGATTTCCAGAAATCTAGGGAAAATGTGGCAAGGAGGTGACAAATGGTTTTGTTTATGGAGCAAGAAGCAAAAGATTGCTGGCTTTAAACTTTGAACTGGCATTGGGGGAGAAGTAGAAAATACTCTTACTTCAGAAAATGACAAAATTTAAGAGTTTAGCAGCCAGAGCTAGTAAGACCTTTTCTTTTGCTGCAGTAACAAGGTATTCTAGGGTTCCACTTTCCCATCATTTGGAGAAAAAATGTGCAGCAGCACACCTTCTACAGAAACTATGAACTCTGAGATAAGCTAGATGTGATCTTCTCAAGACTTTCAAGATCTGTGCAGAAAGCATGACTGTACTTTTATGATGCTGCATAGAAGGGCCATCTTACATTTGTAAACCCAAGAAACGTAAGACTCCCAGCAACAATTTGGATGAGCTGGCAAAAAGTCAGGCAGATTTCTGACAGAAATCCTTTCTCATTGACAGCTCATTAAATGGTATTTCTGAGAGATATTTCTGTTTCAAAGAGCTGACAACTTCTGATGCAAGCGTATCTGATGGGAAAATTCCCATCTGCTTTCCTATTTTCTTCTTCACAATTATAATATGACAATGAACTCTTCTAGAGCCCTGATCACCTTTGCACCAGGGTGAAACAGGAGTAATATTACTGAAGTCAAAGAATGGCAGAACGACGGAATCACAGAATGGTAGGGGTTGTAAGGGACCTCTAAAGACCACCTAGTCCAATGCCCCTGCCTGAGCAGGATTGCCTAGAATAGATCACACAGGAACAAGTCCAGGTGGCTGTTGAAATTCTCCGGAGACAGAGATTCCACCATGTCTCTGGGCAACCCATTCCTGTGCTCTGATACCCTCTCAGTGAAAAAATATTTTCTCATACTGAGGTCAAACCTTCTGTTTTTCAGTTTATGGCCATTGCCTCTAGACCTGTCACTGGACACCACTAAGAGTCTGGCTCCATCTTCCTGACACCCACCCTTTAGATATTTATAAGCATTGATAAGATAGCCCCTGAGCCTCCTCATTGGATTTACATTGAAAGAAAACTGATTTAGAGGGAAAGTGGGGATCTACTCTCACTTTAGACTCTTGGATGAATGTCTACAAGATATTCTTTCTATCATTTAGAAATACTGATATATATATGATCTTTAAAATAGGATAAATTACAAATTAGTTTTCATGTTCTGTGACCATGGAGTCTGATTACAACAATTCTTCCTTGATTCTCTGCTAATTGATCGACAGATTCTTGTTTATGCACAATGCAACTGCCACCATAGATTTCGGTCTAGGTCTGGGCCAGCATACTACTTTATAGCTGCATATTGGTGACACTGCTGCATCAAAAGTAATTTTAACTGCATGTGTAGCTAGCCACCTCCTAAGCATCTTCCCAACTTGATTACATTTATCCTAACACCCTGAATACCAGGAAAAGAAGCTCCATTATTTATATTTCTCAGGTGGGAGAAGAAAAATGTACTTTTTTTTAGGTGATCCATCATTCATTGATGCTGATAACAATCAGGCTATTGACTGCTGAGCAGTGACGAGCTCTTGTTTGTTATTGTCAAAGGTCCTTTATTTTGTGTTACTGAAATGCTCGGTGAAGCAGAGACCTCATCCCAATGCTCATGCTGTGCACATAGGGTGTGGAAAGCCAAGGTGTTAGGCTACTGTGCAGTACAAAGTGGGGTAGCTCTCCCATGATGCAGACACCTGGAGCAGAGGACTAGGGTGTCATAACCCAATGACTTGGGAATTCATCTTGGAGGTCAGTGACTTCAGATCAAACCTCTGGCCTGAACCAGAAAGAACAATGATTTGTTTGTCTCCTAAGTGTATTCATTAGCCACTGTGTTACTGGCTGGTTTTTGAAAAAGAAAGAAGATATTCATTGACCAGAAGTTCTACATACTGCCTTTTTCAGACCATATCAGTCCTCTCAACACTTAAATCAACACTTAAATCAGCTGGGTCTCAAAACATACACATCCAGCAAGAGTAAGGTCTGAACAATTCTCTCACAAAACCAAAGTCAAAACCACTCAGTCTCTGTTATATTTTCTTCTGGAGTAAAAGTTTTTTAAATTTCTTTCAGCTGTGAATTTATTTTTTTATACCAAGTACCAGTCTCAACTGGATAGGCCTATAACTGACCACTGTGCAGAATATCCTGGTGGAAAAACTGATGCAGTAGATCCTCCTAAAGATTTCGAAATAAATTGATTTGAATGCCCCTAAGTACTTTTGTGGGGTTTAGGTGTAATGTAGTGTATAGTAGAAGAAATATGTTGCTTTGGTCCTGTGTAAAGCATCTACCCAGAATGGATATGTGTAGTAAGGCCGCTAACAATTTATTCACTGTTGGGTTTTCATATTCCAACTTAAGATTTCTTATAGTCTGATGCCAAATCCAGGACAAAAGATTTCCTTTTTCATTTTTCAGTGTGAATAGCTGATAATCTCATGCTTTATAGAAACGTATCTGAGTCTCTAACCTTGGACAACTTTTGTGCTCCACTGTCAATTCCTCTGAGCGTTATACCTGCTATGCATGAATGCTGTAATTTTACAGCATGACCTGCAGACAGGAACAGAGGGAACTGGAACCTATTAGACCATGAATTTCATTTTCTGAGGACCTGAAGCTCCCATTGAAGGTGTGTATGTTGGCAGTTTCTGAAAATGAGACCTCCCTTCCCACCTTTTTACAAGAAATTTTGATGAAAGTCCCTGGGGCTGAAGTATTGTTGCAAGAAGGCTGATAGTTAATAAACCTCATCAACTCTGCTTCATTCTTCTAATCACATCTTACAGTGTGTTTTGGTTTAATTTCTAATCTCATCTGTTCTCTCCTCTCTCACTCTGCCTGTAATTTTAGCTTTATGACTGAAAGCCCTTGATGGGAAATGCAAACACATGCACCACTTCAGAAAAGTGAAATGTGTTCCTACCACTATTTTTTAAATTTACAGTATATACTACATTTTTGTTTGAGGAAAGCTTTACTGTAAAGCACCATCCTATCTTCACATGTGGAACTCAAATCTTATTTGTCATAGATACACAAACATTTCCAAAAGCAGATCGTTTCTTTTAATAAAGAACAGGTGCACCCTATTTTGTCTAACTGCTGCTCAGGACACAGCCAGCACTAAGTCCTGACAAGTTGGAGGATTGCATTTTGTGATTTAGAAAATCCACTATCAGAAAACAATATAGCTGAAATCAATCCAGTGATGTTAATTATCATTAGATGTAAATCAGGAGTCCATGTTCTCAGTCCCCTTCTTTAAACTCTGGGAAATCTTCCTTACTTTAATCAAAGCTAATAATATAAGTAATCTGTATGTCTTATATACACGGTACAGTTGAGATAACAGTTTCAGCTGAGTTTTACTAATAAGTGCCATAAATACAACACATGAAAATAAGAGAGTTGCACATAGGGTCAGCATTGCATATGCTGCAGTAATAGATTAATTTAAAACTATGACAAGGAAGTTCCTGTAAACAACTGATTTAATGCAAAGTAGTAAGATCTCCAAAAACTAGATGATTTCTTGACTGTGTGATGCCTTTATGAGTGCAGCAGATCACTGCCAGTGCTTGAGCTCCATGACAGTTGAGTGGAGTTCTTTGCAACATCTACAAGAAAGATGTGTCTCTTCAGCTTGAGCTGCAGCAGATTTCGTTTTCCTGTTCGGTCAAGGCCAGCCAAAATAACTACTGCAAATGTCTGCATCACTGACATTATTTGGACATCTATAATCAATCCATGACTTTAGACAGAATAGCAAATGAATTTAGCATGAAGATCCTTCTTCAATGGAATGAGCCAAAGGTTTCTGCCTAGTTGAATTCCAGTTCAATAAAAGGTGAAGCTATCTCTCAACTGTCCCCTCTGTGGTGTTGTTAATAGTATTGTTCTTCTCCTAGACACCTGTTTTCATGTAACTTGCAAGAGCTTAATATCTTCAAGAGTGGTTTCAACTTGATGTGTCAGACCAGTGGTTTCAGAAGTACTGGGGAGATGGATACAGGGCACACAGTTAAGTGAATGCATAACCTCTGCTTCCATGGGGAACCAAGCAAAGTAGCACTCTTACAATAACAAGAATGTTATTTATCAAAACAAAAGTATAATCTTATAGAAAGCAGACTGGACAAACATGCAGAACAGCATGCAACACCAATGAAACAGAACATTTTTTCTCACAGAACTGCTCAGGGTTGGCCTAGCATTGCACTTTTTTAAGCCATTGAAAGTTTTAGGGCTCATGAAATAGTTTCCACCAGCATGTTTTTGCTGTCTTTAATATGTTTCTTTATGAAATGTCTATTTTCTTCCTTTTTTTTTTTTAAGGGAAAAGTGAAGACTGTGTCAAAAACATGTTAACCAGTTGAAACTAGATTTTGAGACTCTCCAAACACTAGAGAAATTTTTCAGTGGTCAAATGCTGAAAGGGAGACAATTTTTCAGATTGAAGTATTTTGAAAAGTATTTCTTTTAGTTAAAATGCAAAATATTTGAGAAAAAAAAATGAAAGCACTTTCACCAATATGTAAAATAACTCCCAGTCAATTCTAACTTTAATATTGATTCAAATGGGAGCAGACACTAAATCTGAGAACATTTTTAAATGGCCCTAAGGTAACTTAGGATTTTTTAGAATGGCCATGTCAGTGAAGCTGGTATATAGAGTGTAGTAAGATGATGTTCACAGACCAGGAGTTTGGAGGAGTATGATGGGGGATATCCTGAATAAGGAGTGTGAAAAAGGACAATGTTGAGTTTTATAGTGTGACCTTCCAACATAATAATACCAAGCAGCTTTTGCATTGCCTTGTCTTGTACTCAACACTGGGTATTCAAGTCTTCAGCAAAACAGGACTGCAGTTTTGTTAGCAGGCCATGCTGTTGTACTGTTTCTTCAAACACAGAAACCACTGTTGTCTGTCACACTGTGCAACCAGACTGGAAGTTGCATAGTTAATGGACTAAATGCTTAGCTATGCTCTCCTCTTTGACTAGTCACTGTATTTTATCTTTAGTGCGCTGTGCTGTGTTGGCAACAGTGTTTCTATTAAATTAATTTGGGCGTGAGTGGTTTTAATTCATATTTGTGCTGTCTGGCTAGTATCTCCATGAGCTGGTCTCTGATTAATCTTGTCAAATATATCCTATCATCAGTGCATACCAAGTTCTCATAAAGTACTGATGTATTTGTTAGCAGATTGAAGTATTTTCAGTGCACACAGGTAAAATCTGGATCTCCTTGAGGTCATATTCACATTTCATAGTAGGAATGTAAAAAATACCCATAAAAAGGAAACCAGAAATTGCATACCACTTACTAGAAAGAAAAAACTAGATGATCTTTCGAGGTCCCTTCCAATCCTTAACATTCTGTGATTCTATGATTCTGTGATAAAGACTGCAGATTAAGTAAATTTCCCAGTATATGAAAGAAATCATCTCTATTAATAATTAGAATATATACCACTGCTGGTTTGCCAGTGCAGAGTATAAAACAAAGAAGAAAATGTAATTATGAGAATAGTTATCCTTGTTTATCAAAAATATACACTGAACTAGAATACAGTAGAAACTCCTGCACAACTTGCAGTCAACATGGTTGTTTTCTGGACAAGCATCATGCCCATGATCAGTGCACATCAGCTTTCCCTCACAGGAAGAGCAGTGCTGGCTGCAGATCAAGTCCATCCAGCTTACCTTCACTAAAAGCCAGATGATGCCAGCACTAGATCAGGTCAGCTGTTGCTTTGTCTAGCTAAGCCTTGCAAACCTCCAGGGACAGAGATTGGGCAGCATCTCCTGTTAGCCTGCTCCTCTTTTGTGCTACTCTCCTAGAGAAGAAGGTTGGGTTTTTTTTCCTAAATTGTCTAATCCAACCCTCCCAGCCACAAGCTGTGACTGCCACCTCTTATACCATCTGATGACAAGGAAAGAAGTTTGGATACAACATCTTTGCATCTTCTCTTCAAGTACACATAGACTCCTACCATATTGCTTCTTACCCTTTTCTTCAACAGATTGTGTACCATCTCCCTCCACCTCTCCTTGTAAGACACATGCCCATGGCCCCTGCCCATCATGGTAGCTCTCTGCAGGATGTCTCCAGTTTCTCCACATCCCTTTCAATCTGGGAGGCCCAGGACTGGACACAGTATACCAGGACAACCTTACCAATGCTGAGCAGAGGGGGATATGAACTTTCCTCAGCCTGCTGGCCACCCTCCTCCTAAAGCAGCCCAGTGCCTTCTTTGCAGTGACAGTACTCCTTTGGCTCATCCTCCACTTGATATCCACTGTAACCCTCAAGGCGCTGTCTTTGTCCCATCTCTCTTCTATTTACTTATTGCTTGCTCTTTCTTGAGTCATTGATTCTATTTGCATGTGCCCCTCATCCCTGATGCTTCAGGGTGTTTGTCAATTTGAAGTGTGAGCATTGTGCAGTCTTCAGGAGACTGTCCCACACTGTATGTTTCAAGAGCACTCAGTACAGTGGAGTCCCCTAAGCTTGCTTATGTTTATGATTACTCATAAAATGGAAAGGTTTTACTTTCTATTGCTATTTTAATATACACATTAAATAAACTATAAGTCATCTTATTTTATCAGACCAACAATAAGAACCATACTGTGAAGAATGAGCATGATAAAAGTGCATGATAATGAATGAGCATGATAAACAGATTCTTGTCCTCTTTTGAATAGACTTAAATCTGTGTAAATGTCCAAAGATTCAGTAATGGTGGAATCTGTTTCATTGACCTGGAAGACAATTAATAGTCTAAGTTGACATTAGTAACATACTGCCCAGGGATGTTTCTGAGCACTGAAAAGCAATGATCTGTACTCTTGAATTCTTAGGACATCATCTGATATACTTCTGCCCCATAACCAGTCCTCCCAAACAATTTCCATCCAAGTTTTGTGAGCTGGAATTTACAAGAAGCAATCCCTAACAGGTAGTTTGTGATCACTACATCTTAGAGACTAAGAGAACGTAGTAGCATAAATCTGCAACATGTCATGTAGCCTAAGAACATTTAGTGCCTAGGTACAATCCTAGGCATGTTTAATTTACTAGTAGACACAACCATACGTGCTTGCCCTGTGCAATTATGTGGAACTCAACTTCTGTATTCATACAACAGCAGTAATTGAGAAATAAATAACTTTTCTTCCATTACTGGAAAAGGTAAGGCTCATGTTATTTGGAATGAAGCACAGATCAATAACCTTACGCCAAACAAAATAAAACCCTGTTAAGATGTAGAAGAAATCATATCACTTGCTATAATAGGCTTTATTCCTATCTCTGTAGTGGTAAAAAAGGACTCCTGTGATTTAGGCTCTTTGCCAAACATATTTCTATGTCAGCTCATCTCTTTCACCAGCTTTTCCTCTTAAAAATAAAAAAAAAGAGCTCCATACATATCTCCATCTAACTCACTCCATGGTTCCCTCCATCCTGCTTCCCCCTGCACTGTACATTGTCCATCCCCCTGCTGTCCAGGACAGACAGCCCCCAAGCTCTCCCTTCTGTTTCCTTCTCTGCACAGCCCATGGCTCCCTCACTGCTTCCACAATGACGCAGTTTGGTTGGCCATGCTAATTCACTCAAACTAGACCAACTGTGCATCAAGTGTCACTGTAGTGGTGCTGGGGTTGCACAACTCAGCCTCCCACTGCTGCAATGACAACAATGAACTTTTTAGGTTCACCTTTATAGTTTTCTGTGAACATATACAGCCAGCTCTCAAACTACTTCACCTTACTGGATTTTCATCTCTCTTCTACATTTTTTTTTCCACTTTCTTCCTTTCAATCCACTTTTACAACAATACAGAATACATAACTGAATGTCTACAGGTGAGAATTCAGTGGTTCCTGTTAAATACTTTAAAGGAAGATTAATAATGGATTCTGCATATGCATTGTCTTTAGTAAAAGCATGTGGCATGTGCTAGTAGTATCTACAGTGAGAACTGTTGCCACATTCCAACTTGCTTCAGTAGGTGCTGTCAGAGCTGTGTGAATGTTAGCAGGCAGGTTGCCGACCCAGGAATTTACTTCTAGACCTTATAATTTTTCTTTTCATTTGTGGTTTATTAATTTTGAAAGAGAAGTATTTGCTTGTTCCATCCTTTTTGTTTTGTTTTGTTTTTTTAGTTTTGGGATATTCTTTATTGCATTTTGATAAGATCAAACTTTCTTCAGAGAACTTAAAGTGGTTGTTAAAGTAGTGTCTTATTCAGTAATTTGAAAATGCAGAAATTCAGTCTTGCTCTCAGTCTATGTGTATAAATTTTTTTTTTCAAGCACTTCCCTAATAATCTAGTAACACTGACCAGCATATTTATCAGAAAAACTGATTAAGTAACCTCTCTAGTACACTTCAAGTATTAAAAACTAAGTCATACTCAATCAAAGCTTCTTAGAGAAAGTTACTTCACTCATTTTCATGCACAGAACACTGATCTCATTCATATCAAGAAATAAAACGTTTGCTATTGTGTTTCAAAATCAGAATAAAGGTGGGGTTTTTTTGTTTTGGATTTGTTTTTGGTTTTGGTTTTCTTCAATAAAGTCACATAAACAGCTGACAGTACAGGACCCAGAATGGTATTCATGAAGTTAACGTGTTTTCAATAGACCCTCAGAGATTACCCTCTGGAGTTCACTAGGTGAATTATTAAAATTGTATGACTGTCAGCATTTCTGAGGTGAAAATGCAATGTATTTAGATGCAGTGCAATAGTTTTAAATAGTACATTATGTAACAATACAGTAACAAAGCAGAAACAGGAGAAAAAATCGTAATACTCTGTAGGATACCCTTTTATAGTTTGATCTGAGAAACATCAAGTTTGGCTTTTTGAAAATGCTATAATGTCTTTATTTATAATTTTTCTGATAGCAGTGGCTAATCTGCATCTGGGTATAGATGTGATTAATAGTTTCATAGTTTGCGTGAAGTCATGGTGATGATTAGTCACTAAAGTTTGGCAGTGTTTTGTCCTCTGAGAATTATCTCTGGACGTTCAGAAGAAAGATACTGATGGGAAAGCCTTAAGCATAAAAACAAAGTATCAAAAAGATAATGTAAGTGACGTGATATAGGAGATGAGAGACACAGAAAAAAAAGCGCAGTAACAAACACTGGCGACGTGGCATCCAGCATTGTTAGCAGTTATAGGAACTGAAAGGCACAAATTAATTAGATATTGAGTTCTTCCAATTTCCTTTAAGAAAAAGCATTGATTTTTGCTCTGTTCATTACTGACAGTAACTTTGTAGAGAAGATAGAAAAGGACTGCTGTATTTGCTTTTTCTCTACTCCTGCTCTCACGAGTGGGTTTAGCCAAATAAATCTGGAATGTATTTGCCTGCCATTGTAACTAAGGCTGTGCTGATTGAATATTTTGGGGTAAGTGAGGTGGGAACCTCATGCTCTGAGTCTGAGCATGTAAAGAAAGGAAGAAGCAGATGTTGTAACACAGCTGAGCATCAGTGACAGAGCTTGCTGGAGGGGAAAATTAAGCACTGATCTGGGAACAAGCTATAATTTTAAGAGCCTGTTCTACCAAGTCTAATTTACTAACTCTAGCATAGATTTGGACACAGCAGGCACAGTGCTCATTCTGTACATTTTCTAGGATGGATATGCAGTTTTGAAATTAAGATATTAAAATCTTGCATTGTGCCTTGAGTATTCACAGGAAGTGTACTGTTGCACTGAACTAGTTATTCCACATAAAATCCTACAAAGGACAATGCAAAAGAGTGGATATTTAAATTAATATTCCATCATCTACATGGTATGAGGAGGAAAATATTCTGTGTTGAGTTACTGCTTTGAAAATGGTAGGGGGGATTCTTAACATTATAACCCTTGTAAGAGGCAGGGGAAAATTGCACAGAAAGGAGGGGAAAAGGCATAGATGAGTTCATATACAAGGTGTTGATCTTGAGATTAAATTAAACCTGAACTTTCTGGTATTTTCAAAAGTAGCGTTGACCCTAACTTTCT
>JANVCC010000101.1:1255211-1306006 GCA_025345505.1 Todiramphus chloris collaris | reverse complement strand
CCTGAACTTTCTGGTATTTTCAAAAGTAGCGTTGACCCTAACTTTCTAAAAACATTCATGGTGATGTTTGAATCTAGATCTGTCGTAAAGATTTTGTTTTCAGCCCTCAAAATCTGCCATTTGGGTTTTATACAGCATATTGAGTTGCATCGTTTTGTGCTTATTTTTCTTGAGATATAAATTCTCCTTGAGAAACTATCTTAGCATCATATAAAATATCTATCTTGTGCTGGACTGTATTCTGCTTTGAGCCAGTAAGAGTTCATGTGCACTTAGTTCACCGAGAAACACAAAAAAACCCTCATAAAACAAAGACATTGGTATCCATCTCAAGGTGAGTCCCTCTTGCCTCTTTGCATAAAAGCCACCAACACTTGCACTATGTCCCAGAAAAACTCATATGAAAAACATTATTCTCAAGTCCAGCTCGTTAGCTAGATAATTAAGAGACTGAAAACATAGCTTCCTTAGATCTGAGGACACTGGGGACAGCTCAGTTCCCAATGTTTTTCTTGACTAGTTTCGATACATGGACTTTAATAAGTGAATCAATGTGTTGCCAGAAGGACATAAAGATTTTAAAATATTACGGTATCATGCTTAATTTGCAATGCTTTTACTTTTCTGTCATCACAGTTAGGATGACATTGTGCAGTTATTTATTCAAGAACAAAAAGTTTTCAGGTCTTTCCCTGTGTTTTGATTTTTTTATGTATGGAATAATAAAACTTCACTCATAATTTTTTATATATAAATTCAGCTACTTCATATTGTACAGAAAGATCTGTAAAGGGCTCTGGTACTTGGATTTCTTCTATTTTTATGAAAGAGAATATATCTATAATTAAGCTTATTCCACACAGGATTTTCTTATTGATTTTCCCTTTTGACATGATTGATTTCTGTATTGACTCTAGGAAATAAAAACCAGTAAGTAGAATCTGACATAGACGTAGTATTTGGACACTACAGAAATGTCATTTACTACAATAAGAGCTAACCTAGAATATAAATTGCCACTAGTGTCTTCTGCATATGCAAATGCATTTTTTTCCTCTGGTTCATAGCTGCATCCTGTTTGAGGGCAAATAAACATAGCCAATAATACACCTGTCACTGAAATGGGTATGGATTGGAGGGAATTTGTATATAATTAGGATACCTGGCAC
This sequence comes from Todiramphus chloris collaris, assembly GCA_025345505.1. NCBI lineage: Eukaryota > Metazoa > Chordata > Aves > Coraciiformes > Alcedinidae > Todiramphus > Todiramphus chloris. The sequence continues at coordinate 1,304,837 of JANVCC010000101.1, read as the reverse complement.
AGAATTTTGGCCTGGAAAACATTAGCATATAATATGTCAGAAAAGCTAAATCTTCCCTCAGCTCTTTCACATGGAATAAACATGAGAATAACCTGCAGGTGAGTGGATTTTTATGCCAACCTGAAATAAGCGTTGGCTCTGCTCCTGTTGCTATTATTCACTGCTTCAAATGACCACTGATACTGATGTTGTTGTTCATCTGTGTCGAGTGGCAGTACTACTGTGTGTCAAATGCACTATAGGTTATAAAATTGCAAAGTGATTGTGGTGTTGTTCCAAGTGAATTTTTACCTACTGCATAATTTCATAAAACAATAAACACAAATATCCTGCATTCATCCTGTAGCACAGTTAATTTGCAGAGCATCAGGTGAAAAATCACTGCAAGTTCCTCACCTAATAATCATAACGGTCAGCCAGAACTGTTAATAAATCAGGCTTAGACACACTCAGACATTCTATCTAGATTATTTATTTTTTCATTACAGGGCTTGATTTTGCAATTTATTATTCCTATTGTTACTACGTTTTTCTCTGTTATGGCCCAAACTCAGGAAAAGATTCACATCCCTGCCCCAGGGATCCCACGCCAGCTATCGTGACCTATGCTTTGTTCAGTGTTGAATCCTGCACAGCAATGGGAGCTCCAGGCATCTGCCCCCAGCCTGTTCCCATGAGCAGCTGCCACAGGGACCACATACAAGTGCAGAGGTCTGGAGGAGCGTGTCCAAATGCTGCAATGTGTCTGGGGCAGTGAGGCTGACACTGGTAGGGCAGGAGTTGGCAGAGTGGCAGTGACTGAGTTCAGATAGGCATTTTTCAGATGCAAAAATCACAGCAAGATGCAGAGCGAAATGCCAGTCGTTTCTATATCTCAGAATTCATAATGTGTGGAATAAAACGTTAACATGTAACATTTGACTGTTGGAAAAGATGAAAAGAGGCTATTTTCAAATTCCCCAAATGACATGAGTTCTGCAATTAGAAGTAAAGGAACTTCAAAGTCTCCAAAAAATGCTACAATAAGTGTCATAAAGCCTCCAGGGGAGAAAAGCAATAAAGCTGTCATGAGACACGGATCTTGCCTTGCCTACCATTTTGTTTCTGGGCTGAGCAGTTGTCCTTCAAGCAAGTAAGTGCACATACAGCTTGCCTCAGTCTTGGATGTCTCGGGGAACTTCCTTCTCTTCCTCTGTCTATCAGTACTGGAAATAAAATCAGCAGAGCTGCTTTAATAGCCCAAGGTTTAGAAAGAAATCTGTGACAGACTGTGGAGGGCATAATCCATGAAATGTCTTTGGAGATTCACTCCCCCAACCCTGATCTGATGGTACTCAAAACCAATGATTTTACAAATGAGTTTAAGCTCATGTAGTTTTCTGGGCTTTCTGTGCAGATGGAGTGAATGGAAACAATCGAGTTGTGAGAAAAGGCTTTTGTTTTGGTGTACCAAGAGGCTTGTAATAAGAACATTAGCACACTTATTAAAATGTCTTGTTTGTTCATGCCCCAAGTTTTATACAGAGGTATTGCTTTTTTGTTGTTGTTGTTTTTGTTTTGTTTTTTAAGAAATCTAAAGAAAAAGCTAATAGACAATTTCTGAGCAGAGATGACTAGACGGAAATTTGATAATATTAATCTTTTCCCATTAGAGAAATTTTGTTGTGCTCTGGTCAACAGAGAAGGCATTTGGACACAGATAACAGACAGTTTAAAAGCAGGACCAGCTCCAGTAGCCAAGGTTGCTGTTTCACACTGCACTGCCAGCGGTTTCTGCTTAGAAACCTGCCTTTGCCAATACTGGGCGAACCACTGGAGCCAAGAGGCAGCATATGAGCCACCATGTGATACCTGCCTTCCCACTGGTGTTGGATATGTGACTAGCAGTCCACCAGTCCTGCTGAATGCTGGCTGTCATTTAAGCATTCCAAAGTTGTTATGTCCTTCACCAGACCCATCTGGAGCCTGCCCCAGATCTGTTTTCAGGGAGAGGGAAGACTGAAGGACTCTTTCTTATGGTTTTCTTCTCATACTCATGTCACACCACTGTGTGCAGTGGGGTCCTGCCTTAGGATGCCAAACATGGGCAGACCTACCAGTGAACAGATTGCAGAGTTCTTATTTGGAGCTTGCAGACCAACTGTTTTCTACAGCCTTTCTCTTTGTACATTAATCGTGTAACTGAGATGTCTCTACCACCACCGCATGAGAGAAAACAAGTTAAAACTCAGCACCATCCTGCCTCCTAGCTAAACAGAGGGTCCCACCACTTATTTATGGGTTTCCAGGACTCAACATGTAATGCAGAGCTCCAAGGGACCATGGCACTGCACTCCAGATGGTACATTGCAGCCTTGCAACAGGCAGGTCCCGATAATTGGGTGCACTTTTATTGTAAGGGAGACAGCTTCAAAGATCCAAACCTTGAAGTCACAGCAGCTTTTCCACAGTTAGCAGAGATTATGTAAACCCTGAGCCAAAACCTCCAACATCTCTTTTGTTTTGAACAGAAGGCTGAAAATGGAATGGTGAAATATTACAGATTCAGCAACATCAACAGTAAAATTAATATCAGGACCTCATACAAGTGTTGCTACTTCATAAAATAACAACAATAGAAAAAAATCTTCAATATACATACACATTTCTAATTCAACCACCTAGAAAAGAAAGAAGTAAGTCAGTCAGGGTTGCCTTGGAAAGTTATTTTGGCACTTGAACCTCCTCCTTCTAGCTTGGCTGCTGCTGGTGGGTTTGAGATGTTCTCCTTGGCAGAGGGATGAGGACAGATGACCTGAATGCTTGGGGGACATGTGCCCAATCTGGTGTCCCCCTTCCCCATCTCAACTGTAGAATAGTCCATGCAGTATCCCTCTACGCATTTCTACCAGGGCCTGGCTCAAGTGAAAGCGCCCTGACATCTCTTTGGCATGTTACTTAAGTATCTATTCAAAGCTCAGTTTGCAAGAAGTTTCTACATAGACTGGAAACTCTGACAGTTTTATGTACAAGTAATTACATGATGGCTTTATGCTTTGCATGACCTCTAAGCACTTGCAAAACTAAAATAAATATGCAGCTATTTTTACTGTAAATGCTGAAAATCTGCAAAGTAAAAATATAATAGCAGTCAACCTCATGTACCACATAAGTTTGGAAATATATGCCTTTATGTCAAAGTATAAATAAAAGGATCTATGCAAAGTGCAAAGGCTATTGGAAACTCTCAGCAGTGACATTCAGATATAGCCGAACAGCAGTTTAATTATATTACTTACAGGATGTGTTTCCCCTTGCATCAAGAAAAGAAATGTAAAAAGAAAAGTCACTGAGAAAGCAAAGGTCTTGTTGCCTTTCACTTGCTTTACAGTTTGATGAGGAATTTGTTCAAGGTGTCCCTCCTTCTGTCTAGTGGCCATATTCAGTACTGGAGTATAAAAACAAAAAAAAAAAAACAAAAAAAAAAAAAACCAAAAACAAAACAACAAAAAAAAGATACCTGCAGAGAACCCTTTCAGATGTTTATTACTCTTTTGTAAAGGGATTGCAATGCTTCTGTGCACTGTGCATTTCTGTGCAGCACTTCATTTGATACATCTGAAGTGCCTCAGCTGCCATTATTCATCAGGCTTCATTTACCTCAGCATAGCTAAGCCAGTTGACATCAAACAAGGATCTGGCACACAATTTTCAGTTGTTTAAGAAATGCATAGCTCTTCTCTGTGGGGTTAGTAGAAGCAGAAAGCTTCCCTAAGGCATGTAACATTATGTTCTTCTGTTGGTAATCCACCACATCAATGTTTAAGTAACAGTTGACAGAAAATTCTAATTAAAAACAAACACACAGCAACCCCAATATACAGTCACAGGCACACACAGAGATGCAAAAAACTACAACATCAAATATATAAAACCTGTTCATACAGAAATGTGGGTGAAACACCCCTCCTCAAAACTGACAGATAAGAGTGACTTTATCCTACAATACTAAGTGTATGATGGACTTTGGGCTGTAAACAAAAGATGTTCCAGGAGTACGGAATCTGTGCCCTTCCCTCTCTCAACTTTTACTATCAGAGAACTAGCCTCTATCATTTGACACAGGAGGCTTTATGGTAGATCTTTTTCTTCTTTCTATTGCTGAGTTGTGAAAGCCAGCAAGGCAGGAAAAAAAAAATAGTGTCAATGTTGGCAATGATAACTTATTAAAAAAAGGAAAAAAAGAAAAAAAGGAAGCATATTAACATTTCAAACACCTTAAATGAGGGGAAAACAAAGCCACAAAGATCTCTGGATAAATCTGCAGCTGGTGTTAAGCAGCAGAGTGTCACTGAGGTGCATCATGTCTTCTTCTAGTTTAAAGAGAAATTAGTTCAGTAAGGCTCTGTAGTTTTATGCCATGGAGGTCAGACTGGATGAGCACTGTGGTACCCTGTGGTTTTCTATACAGACTGTAGAAAGTAGACAAGATTATGCCCTTTCTTTAAGCAGTGCTGTGTATTGCCACTGCTGGAACAGAAGCCTGGGCTAAACAGACCATTGATCTGACCTTAAGATGTAAAATGTTCCTTGTGTTTATATAATCTTATCTATAATTCTCCACTAGCTGAATAAGTTCCAGCCTATGCTTATGTTACGAAATATTTATCAATCTGTCTACCTACACTGGATCCTTCCTCTTGTATTCCACTTCTTCCTTTGCCTATATTTATTTGTTCTGTTCTTCAGTTAGGTTATAAGTTCCCCAAGGAACAGCATACCTTACACATGCTTCCTGCAGTGTGACTAATATACTTCTGAGATATTGCCTTCTCTAGGGCCACCTATTTTACTTCTCATATTGCAGAATTAGTTAATTCTGTATCACAGAAACCCCTGGTAAAATGTATATGTCTAAAGAAGTAACCACAGACAGCATAATTGTAACAGTTGTGCCAGAGATAGTTTGGTAGATTGATGCCTGCAGCTCCAACAGGTTGAGGTCCCAAAATTTGCTTTCCTTTCCAGGAGACAAATTCAGAAGATGCCTGACTCTAGTTGATGGAAACCATGATAATCAACAGGTTTCATCTGTATTAAAGTCAACAGGGCTTTCAAGTGATCCAGTCGTACTTCGTAGACAGTCTACATGCAATGGGCAGCTGGAGAAAACTCCACTGACAGAAAACACCCAAAACACTGCAAGTGGATCTGTGTCAATGTCATTACCAGTGCTCATTAGTAGAGGCTAAAGATGTGTAACATACAGAAGGAATGGAACAGTTAATTAACAAGGCAGAAGTTATATTTAGAGATGTGCATAAGTCCTGTATTTCTGGACTAGGAAAAAAAAAATCTTGATTAAAAAATTGGAACACTCATAAAGATTTTCCTTCAAATATCTCTAAACCTTTGCTTATGTAGGCAATGATCTGTCAGTAGTATGTTACAGTTAGGATTTGCACTGCAGGAGCACTGCTGAGGGGTGGTGTTGCCTCTGAGAACCACCCCAGCAGGGCACTGTGCAATCACAGAGCAACAAGGGGTGGCAGGTCGCATGTGCGGGAGATGCAAGTGTGCCAGGCAATGGGGGACTCAAGAACTGGGCTGTAAAAATGGAGGTGGTAGAGAGAGTGCTGGATGTTGGGCGACCAGAGGATAACATTTCATTGCTGTTTCTATACCAGTGTTGCAATATTTGGGACATTACATATCCATAAATACAGTTGTTCCCTCCACATCTGCGCAATACAGGCAATACAATACCCACAGTTTGCCAGTGTTTTGCTTAGACATGACTTGTAAACAATAATGATTCTCTCACATTAGGGTTTTGGGTTGGGATCTGCCTTGGTAAGCATGCTGAGTTACAGAAGCTGAAGAGTTCCTACAGGCAAGCTCCAGGGGGATACTGTGAGACGCTACCCTCCTGTTTCCCATTCTCTTCCTATAATACATTACAAGCCTGGTAGAGGAATCAGCAGAAGGCTTCACATCACAGTCTAGGATAATAGCTCAGAAGACCAAGGTTTTGTTAATGAGTTTTGGACTGAGAAAGCAGATAGTGAAGAGGTACAGCTGGCACACCAGTACACATCCAATGCAGCAGGAGGACAGAAGCATCTAACAGAAAGAACCTGCATAATAACCCTGTAAATCACTCCAGCTCAGTTTGAAGGAGTTCACCTGTCAGAATCCCAAACACCATTTGCTGTCTGTGTTGTCTAATATTTGCTGAATCAAGTCAACTATTTGCACTAGAGTTCTGTGAGCCAGAATTTCCCTTGAGGTTTTAAAAACAGATAATCCAGTATTAGATAGGATAACATTAAATTAGGGAAATACAATCTTATGCTTCGAGGCATGTACCAACTTAGAGCCAAAATGGGTAGGTAGGAAGCAAGCTTAGCTGTGAGCATGTTAAGCCATACATACTGCATACCTTCTCCTGAAACATCTAGTACTGGGTGTTGTCTGAGACAGGAAGCTGGATGAGAGAGATCAAGTCTGGTCTGATAGATACTTTTCTCTTTGGTTTTAGATTAGTCTTATGATGTTAGACTAGATCTTTTTGCTGTTTCATGACTTCTTGTAAGTTATGTAGAATCATCTAAACAGTAGCACTATTTTCTGATAAAAATGCAAAGTAAGAAATAATCATGTAAGCAGTTTTAAGAAAGAGGTATGTAGTGATGTGTTGACAAACTACTGTGTATTTGAGTGCTCCCTCAATAAAAACATTTGGCACTTGCAACTATTGTAATGCTTATCCATGTCCCCAGGTAATTACAATATGTCCAAAAAGGTGATGTACATTTTGATCCTTATTCATCATGAATGCCCAAATAGTTTTGTGTGTGAAACTAGCATGATGAAAGATGAACAAAGCACTTCAAAATAAGTTCAAGTTAGGGGGGTTTTATGTCCAGTTTCCTAGTTATTTCAAAGGGCCTTGCCATATAATACAGCACTGAATTTTTCCTACAGTTTCTGCTGTAATAATGCACATGAGCTGTGTACAACTACATATGTACATACTTCAGGCAATATTCCTTGAATGTAATGTGTTTTTTACTCCTTGGTGATAGAAAACAAAAGAAAGATCTTCACAAATCAAAACCAGATAAAAAGCTATTTATCACATACTTTCTGTCTTGATTTCTATGGAACACTCATTTCAGACAAAATTAGAGGAATCAGTTTCTTTTTCCCTGGAGTAGCTTCTGAAAAAAAGTACAACATGTACTTTCTACTTCCACCTGGATTTCTGTTACCTGTTGAGGTGAACAGTAAAAAGTAAAAATTAAAATGGATCTGGTCTCTACTGGTTTTGTACAAACATGACAGTAAAGTGACTATAGTCACCTGAGCAAGTATCCAAAAACTGTGACATTATCCATGTATCGTTCTCTTCAAAAGCATGTAAGAACCTACATCATATTTTCACAGACACCTAAGAGCTGGAAGAAATACCCAGCTTTACTCCAAGTCAACTCAAGTCTCATATGCCTATGTTAACAAGACACTGGGCCTAATTTTGGTCACTAGGGTTGAACTCGACACCATGCTTAGATAAATACGAAACTTCCAGATGGAATAGCTCACTTCTGCCATGCCTGAAGCAAACACAGTTGGTTTGCACCCATGTAAATTTACCCTCTGTCTGAACATTGAAGAAATTAATGCTCTAAGATTATTTGTGATAGGAATACACATGCTAATTTTGCCTTGCAAGTGATAGAAGTCAGTGATTTGGAAATAAATGACAAAAATGTAGTAGAGTTGTAATTCCCAACCAAGCCTTGCAGGAAATTGTTGCCCACTTAGAGCATCTCCATGCACCAACAGCTGATCTAGTACTTGCCATACAAGGAAGTGGAGGTCTCGCCTGGCAGAAACTGCAGAGTGTATAAGGGCAGCTAGAAGTGCTACCAGTGGAGGGAGAGAACAGCCAATAGTCAAGATGTAACAAAGGAAGGAGTTTCTACTCCAGCATCAACACATGCGCTTTAGGAAGGTCTTCTTAGCCCTTTCATCTCACTTCTGTTGTGATAAACATCTAATAACTGTTTATGCAGTCTCTGAGGGACAGAGTAACTTCTACAAAGAATGCAAAGCCTTTAATAAGATGTTGTAATAAACTTGTTACTAAGTCCCAAATTCAAGTTAAGTTTGTACTGGGTAGTGAAATTAGAAAAGTAGTCATTTTTTCCCATAGTGTTACCCAACTAGGGGTGAAACAGAACAAAACAAACAAACAAACAAACAAACAAACAAAAGTAAATCCAAAATAAGTTCCCCAGGCTCCATTTTTCCTGTGTAAGAGAAAAGAAGCTTATCTAAAAGAAAGTCAACCCAATTTCTGATGACCTTCATAACTGTAATAAGCAATCTTCCTTTAAATCAATACAGAACCAATGTAGCAATATGAGGAGTTTAGTATTACAGTATAACACAATAGCTGAAATACTACCATCTGCAGTCTTCCATGACACCAAAGGGCACATTTATGAAAGATTTTACTCTCGCTCTGCTTTAACCTGATCCACATTTCTCAATATTGCTTTGATAGACTTGGAGAAAATGTCTTACAAAGAACACCTAATATCTAGGTTCAGAGTAGATGATTTTTTTCCCCAAGTAAAAAGTGTTAGCTAATAAAATCTGTTCTCACATCCCTCAAGAACTCTGATCCATTATTCATTTGGAAAAGAAAAAACACTGAATAACTTCATGTCCACATGAAGTAGAAACCTGATTTGTCCAGTGGCAGAATGACTCTTCTGAAGATAAAACTCAGTGAAGTTTTACTATGTTGAGGAAATGTTTACTCTGTTGAATTTCTACAAGATGTCAAAAAGCAACAACACTCATAACTAAAAAGTCCAATAATATTTGTAATTTTATTTATTTATTTTTTAATATTGTGAAATGTTTAGGTTTGTTTTGACCTTTTTGAAGTACTTTCTATTTTTTGCTTCCTTTTAACATATATTACCTTATATTTTAAATTGAGGACATTTTGAACAAAAAAGTAGAATGCATTGTTAAGACAGTGATGAAAGAGATATTGCATTAAGTGGCCAATTCATTTACGCATTCACTTACTTGCTTTGACTTTGAAAAATTGAAAGTGAGCTGACAAATTTTTTAATTGAAAATTCCTTATATTTAAAGGCTCTATATGGGTTAACTAAGTTTTAAATTCCAATTCTGAAACTGATTGACCTGTTCATAGTCACATAGAGGAACTCTGAAATGCAAAACTTAAGTTTCATATACCTGGCTACATAAAAATCCTAACACTAGGACACCACTCTAGTATTGACGAAAAAATTCCAACACATGGATTTTTTCTGATTCCTTTTCCAGTCTGTCACTGTGAATCTGTCATTTTGATCTAATAAGAAAAAAAAAAAAAAGTTTTACATATTTACTTAACATGTTTCACTAAAACCTGTTGAAACTTGTTGTCACATTACTATCATTGTCATTTCATTTTATTTCATCATTCCCATAAGCAACAGGACTCTAAATTTTCTTTAGATATTTTCTTATACATATATAGACATCAGTCACTTGGCTAGTGGGTCCATTCATATGGAAGAGATATTTTACAAATACTTTACAAATCTGTTGCAGGATCAAGATGTCAGCCTATAAATAAGTGGTGGCTATATAGTATAAGCAGTGTCCTGGGTTGTACAGTACTCAGTAAAATGAAGGTGTTGTCCTTTGGGAAGCATCTGAGACTTCAACGTATCAATTCATAAAGAATAAGAAAGTGACCTCAAAGAGAACAAAGTAAATTCCAGTACTTTAGAAAAGTAGGATTAGTTTCTTTGGTGAACCTAACTTCTTTTACTGTGAATCTCATTCAAATAATCAAAATGGAGTTTCATCTTGGGTTTGTTTCTATCCAAGTCCATACCTCTTGTGATGGTCAGTGCAGGAATACTTGAGAACAGTGTTTATTTCTGTATATATGATATTTTTATCAGTCTTCAGGATTTATGACCTTATTCTTGCAGTAATCCTTTCCCCATTTAATCACACTTTTTTTTTCCTTTATTTCTTTTGCTCCTTCCACATCTTTAAATTAGAGTTTAGGGAATGGCTCACAACTATCACTTTGGTAGCTGATTCCCATCAGAGCAATATTTAACCTGTTGATTTCAGCTGAGGAATCTGGCCTTTATTTCCACAGATAGGGAAGATAATTAATTACATGCATTAGCATTTGCTACGGTTTGGACTAGCTACTGTTTGGGACAGAAAGGTGTTTTTGTTCTCTGACATATTAGAGCATTTCTGAACACTTTGAAACATGTTATTCCTTGCACTTCCCATAAGTCAACAATTTGAAGTGTGTGTGTGTGTGTTATTAATGGAGTCAGAAACAGGGAAAGACATATATGGTTGATTTTTTCTTTCTATGAAAATCAAAGTTTTAATATTTCATTTCAGAAACAAATGCCCTCTGCTTATTGTCTTGGTAGTCAGGACACACGAATATTATTATTGATGTGCAAACACAAAGAGCTGGAGGCTTATAACTCTGTTTCTGTGTGATTAAAGACATGCAGGAGGTACTTGATTCCAATAGGCACAGGATGTTTGTGATATAAAAGAGTAGAAATGACAACTGACCTTTCCTGGAGTCATAAATGAGCCTGCAAAAACTTTGAGGCTCAATTTCCCTGCAAGTACCTCATTCATCTTCCCTCATCACTTGATTCCATGCTTTTGTATCCCTTGTTTCATTTTACTGTGCCATAGTCAGAGTGTACATTTTAATTACTGAAATTTTTAGCCTCCCATGAGAAACTTTACCTTTTCTTTCTACCAACAGTCCTTCTGATGAAGAGTCCTTCTTCCTCTACTCCTGCCTTGCCTTTCCCTTAGCTATCACTGCTATGCAAGTGAGCATGCTTAGGGCATGCTCAGTCCCACCATTGCTCCCAATGCTCCCAGAGTTCATGAACTTGAAGATGTGCTACATTTACAGCCTGGATGTGTTACATTTGGAAGCCTTGGATATTTGCATTTTTCTTGGGTGAGTTTTTCATTCACTCATCAGCACAGCATCAAAGTAACCCTACTGGCATCTAGCAGATAACTAACTGGGTGTGAATCACTTACTTGGCTCCTCAGCTGGTAGCAGCAGCCTGTGGTAGCCTGGGAATGTCTCAGATGCCACTGGGTCTTCAATCACACAATCACTAAAAGTTGCCACCACAAGGCCAGAATGAGAGAAACACCAAATGAATTATTTGACTGCAGTTTACAACATACAAATGTACCTGTCCACTTCCTGATCTTATGGAAAGTAGACTGCAGAAAATAATTGAGAAGTAACAATTTGAATAGATAGAGGTGCTGTGATAAAGGTGATGATAGGACTCATTACCAGAGCCATCTTATTTTTCCTTTTGACATGGTTTTCATATGTCCTTGCTCCTTTTGCTCTTCGCAAATTGCACAAAATAGTAAAAGTAATGCTTGTTGGTAAAGTAATTCAAGGATTAATCATTCTGAGTATTGCCCTCATTTAATAAAGGTACAGGCCAGTATGTGTCAGCTATGATACATCACAATAATTGTGCCACAGACACCTTTAAACTACCATGGCTTTAGTTTACATTATACTCCTAACCTCAGAAATGTAGTGCAATGACTTTGGAGTCATACAACCTCTATTTCATCTAATTCCATTGCTTAATGAATAAACAACTGTAACAAATCAGATATCCTGGTATAGATGCCCTGTTGGAGCAATTTAACCTTTCTCTTGGACAAATCTATTAATACATCAGTAAAATTTCCATGGTTCCTATGCTCTTAATGATCTCTCTTTTCTTCCTCTCTTGATTTTCTTGCTTGGTAAGGCTGACATCAGAAACCTTCAACTTATGAAGCCCAATCTAAAGTGCTTCATAGGTTATCTTGATAAAGCTGCTGGGTCTCTGTTTTGGTCATTTCACTTGTTCCAAGAAGTGAAAGCCTCCATAAATCTTTCATGACATAATCACCATTTTGCAGCATGTGATTTCCATGGGTTGGACCCCACTTAATTGCCTCTCTACCTCACCATTGGTCATTGTGAAGGAAGATAAAGGATTTATTTAAAAAACTAAAGTAAAAATTCCCAAATTAAAACTTTTAAATTCCATTCCTGCTAGACTGCAAAGGCAGCAACATTCCCTGAGATGAATAACAGAAGACAGTGTAACAAATTAATACAAATGAAGTCATTCCTGAGTGACTCCATCTGCTTTGGAAATGAGGCTCGAACTTTCCCAAATGTGGCCATGATCCAGATAATTAGGCTTGACTCCAAATGAAGCCACACAGGTAACTTAGAGCTTCATTAATTCTCCTCGGGAAGGCAGACATCCAAAAACTAACCTTAATAGAGCAGCATATGATCCATTGACAATCTGTTTGATATTAAAAAATGAACTTTGTTTTTGCTGTGTTACATGAGTATTGGGCCAGTAACATATGCAGAGCAAAATGTTAGGGATTGGACACGTTCTTGTATCTTACATCACATGCCAGTCACTGTATCCAGAGAACAGGGATCGTACTTTTTGTTTACAAAGTTTAACCAAAATACATTAATAATCTACAAAACCCAAGCAAGGCGCATAAGGTGCCTGCAAAGTGTCTTTCCTCCATAATCAACAGGAAGATTATTAGGTAATAACAAATACTATTCATCTTCATAATGGCTAAATGACAGCCTGCTTAAAAATAACAAATGGCTGCTCTTCATCAACTATTATAAGGTGAATATGACCTTCATGTACTTTAAGCAAACAAGTCCTCTTTTCAAAGACTTCCCTAGTTCTTTAATTGATAATGATGAGATGCTTTATCTTTACTGAGAAAAAAAAAAAAGCTCCAGTTATACCATTTATTTTAGGCTTGGAGGCATTTTATACAGCCCTCTCTGTCAGAAAAGATGCTGAGATATAATACCTTTTTTTTTCATCAATAATAAATTAATGTATAATTAAAGTGGTTAGTGAGGTGCATAATGAACTCCAGTGAGATGTTTCCCTCTAATGTTTATCAGTCTTCTGTGTGATGTTTTCTGTTGATGTGGTGCTGCTTTAATGCAATAGAACTGGAGAAGATTAGACTGAAAGTAACCTCATGAAGTTATCTCACACATATACCAATCCTGAGACAAGAACAGCAATGTCTCAGCCATCCCTGGCCAAAGTCTGGTTTACTGCTTTTTGAAAATCTCCAGTGTTGACAATTCCTCCTCCATGAAAATCAGTTGCAATCTTTGATGCCAGAAATAGTTCCATAAAATCTAACTTGAATCTGCCCTGTTGATATTTAAGCCCACGTGTCTTGCAGAGTAGGCCCTGGAGTTTCCAGACTGACGCTTTTGTATAGATTTAATCTTATATTTTAACCAAGTGTCTTTGAGTCAGAAAAGAGTAAAGCATGTGCAACAGCTTACACACACCAGTAGTTAGACTGATGGGAATGGAAGCCTAAACAAGTGCTGCCTAATATAGTAAAACTAGTCATTCTTTCAAACAGAATTTTCATACAAAGACTTTTTTTTTTATTGGCATTTAGGTGGTTTTGTCAATGTAGGCTGCTCTAATCCCTGCAAATGATTGTTTACAAAAGTTCTGGCCTTTTATACTGACATCCAGAAAGGTATCTTTGCCTCCTGCTAAAATAATGCACAGTAGTTATACCTTCTACCAAGGTAAATTAGGGCACTCTTTTGTGAACAGAGTCTATAGATAAAGCAAAGACCAGAGTAACAGCTATGGTTGCTTCTGCAGTTTGAAAGATCTTGCTGCATTTGTCAAGTCACAGCCACATTTGACTCATTTGACATAAAATTTACACCCACAGGATTTGAGATGAGGTAGAATTAACAGCTTTCTCCTACCTGTTGTTTCTCTCAGTATGATGGGTGTTGCAAACAAAATGTCATTTGCCAGATATACTCAAAGCAGAGAAAAAGTGATACTAAGATTGGTGGAGATCATTTTACTGCTTTTAGACAATCATTTGGAGTAAAGAGTGCTGTACATTAGAAGGAATTTTTTAATCATGCTCCATAAAAGGCAATCTAATATTGAAACCAGTGTAATATTGGCTTTTGTTAGTCTCATATTAATTAGAGCATAATACACTATGTTAAATTTTTGGTTGCTTATTTTAAGGGAAAACAGTGAGACAGATCTTTCCAACTCAGACTGGTTTGCTCTAGTATCTAGCATCTGGCTTTTCCTGCAAATCAGGGAGTAATAATTTATCATTGACTTTTCTTTATTCAGGCACAAAATGCAGGCATTGATTTTTATTTTTTTTAATGTGTTTATTGAATTATCTCCATAAATGAGCTAATAACTGAATAAATACTGTCACAAACAAAAGTAAATTGCACCTTTTTCACTTTCCTGGGCTACAAGTATGTCAAAATGCAAACCTGTGTTAGACATAGAATCATAGAATCATAGAATTATTACGGTTGGAAAGGACCTCCAGGGTCATCAAGTCCAACCTTTGTCCTAGCATTTCTCAACCACTACACCATATCCTCAAGCTCCACATCTAATCGTTCTTTAAACACCTCCAGGGATGGTGACTCCACCACCTCCCTGGGCAGCCTGTTCCAGTGCCTAACCACGCTCTCAGTGAATAATTTCCTCCTAATATCTAATCTAAACCTCCCCTGATGCAACTTGAGTCCATTCCCCCTCGTCCTATCATTACTAATTTGAGAGAAGAGACCAACACCAGCCTCTCTGCAACCTCCTTTTAGGTAGTTGTAGAGGGCAATAAGGTCTCCTCTCAGCCTCCTCTTCTCCAGACTAAACAAACCCAGTTCCCTCAGCCGCTCCTCGTAGGGCATGCTTTCCAGCCCTTTCACCAGCTTTGTTGCCCTCCTCTGCACTCGCTCCAGCACCTCGATGTCCCTCCTGTACTGTGGTGACCAAACCTGGACACAGTACTCAAGGTGTGGTCTCACAAGTGCCGAGTACAGGGGTACGATCACCTCCCTACTCCTACTGGCCACACCGTTTCTGATCCAGGCCAGGATGCCATTGGCCTTCTTGGCCACCTGGGCACACTGCTGGCTCATGTTCAGCCGGCTATTGACCAACACCCCCAGGTCCTTTTCTGCCAGGCAGCTCTCCAGCCACTCCTCCCCAAGCCTGTAGCGTTGCTGGGGGTTGTTGTGACCGAAGTGCATGACCCGGCACTTGGCTTTGTTAAACTCCATACAACTGAGCTCAGCCCATCTCTCCAGCCTGTCCAGATCCCGCTGCAGAGCCTTCCTACCCTCAAGCAGATTGACACTTGCGCTTGATTTTGTGTCATCTGCAAATTTACTGAGGGTACATTCAATTCCCTCGTCCAGGTCATTGATGAAAATATTAAACAAGACGGGTCCCAAAACTGAGCCCTGAGGGACACCGCTTGTGACTGGTCACCAACTGGATTTTACTCCGTTCACCACCACCCTCTGGGCTCGGCCATCCAGCCAGTTTCTAACCCAGCGAAGAGTCCTCCTGTCTATGCCATGACCTGCCAGCTTCTCCAGCAGAATGCTGTGGGAAACGGTGTCAAATGCCTTCCTGAAGTCCAGGTAGACAATATCCACCGCCTTGCCCTCATCCACTAGGCGGGTCACCTGGTCATAGAAGGAGATCAGGTTGGTTAAACAGGACTTGCCCTTCATGAACCCATGTTGGCTGGGCCTGATCCCCCCATTGCCCTGCACTTGCTGTGTGATCACCCTCAAGGTGAACTGTTCCATAATCTTTCCCGGGACCGAGGTCAGGCTGACAGGCCTGTAGTTCCCTGGATCATCCTTCCTGCCCTTCTTATAGATGGGTGTCACATTGGCAAGTCTCCAGTCATCTGGGACCTCCCCAGTTGACCAGGATCGCTGATAAATGACAGAGAGAGGCTTGGTAAGTTCCTCTGACAATTCCCTCAGCACTCTTGGGTGGATCCCATCTGGCCCCATAGACTTGTGGGTTTCCAGTTGTCTTAGAAGATCATTAACTACCACTTCCTGGATTATGAGGGGACTGTTCTGGTCTCCATCCCTATCTTCCCATTCAGGGGATTGAATGCCATGAGGATAACCAGACTGACTATTAAAGACTGAGGCAAAGAAGGCATTAAGTACCTCAGCCTTTTCCTCATCCTTGATAACAATGTTCCCCTTTGCATCCAGTAAGGGATGGAGATTTTCCCTAGTTCTTTTTTTGTCATTAATATATTTGTAAAAACTCTTTTTGTTGTCTCTTGCAGTGGTGGCCAGACTGAGTTCTAGTTGAGCTTTTGCCCCCCTAATATTCTTTCTACACAACCTACCTAAATCCCTGTACTCTTCTTGAGTAGCCTGCCCCTTCTTCCAAAGGTGGTAGACTCTCCTCTTCCTCCTAAGTTCCGCCAGAAGCTCCCCATTTAGCCAGGCTGGTCGTTTTCCCCGATGGTTCGTCTTACGACACATGGGGACAGCCTGCTCCTGGGCCTTTAAGAGTTCCTTTTTAAAAACAGTCCAGCCTTCCTGGACCCCCTTGCCGTCTAGGACTGTACTCCAAGGGACTTTTTCAACCAGTGTCCTAAACAGGTTGAAGACTGCCCTTCAGAAGTCCATGTGCACATACATATGAATAGAATGTTTCTTCTAAATATATACATTATACATTTATTCTGATCATCTTCCTTCTTGACAGATATGATCAAAATTAACTGAAGACCATTCATTCGATGTTACTAGTAACTTTCTGATTATCTCATCTAAGCTAACTAGGCATAGCTAAGGCAGGCATATGGTTTGATGTTCTCAGACTACACATAGACAAAAGCTATTTACTATGCGCTGTAAAAGGAATATAGCAGTTTTGCCTTCATCCTTAAAGAGGTAATTTATTAGAAGTTATCAATTTCACCTCCTATCTTTGTGCCAAATTTGAGAAAATCAGGAGACTGAGGAAGAACAAACCTGAAAAAAATTTCCATTCTGGGCTTTCTTGTACCAACTCACCTTCCTTCTCAGGAATATTTGCCATCAAACTACTTGTGATTTTTTATATTTCTTACTTGTGTCATGATTTTCTACTCATTTATCTTCTATGTGAAATTACAAAATCATCAATGTGTTTTTAATGTGAAAGGCCTGCCTTTCTTTTTAGAATGGTGAATTACAGAGTGGCAGGTAATATTGAACAGGAGCCTGTTTTCCTAGTCTTTCTCCAAGGCAGAATTTTAGTCATTTGTTAAATAAACTGATAACAGTGTAAGATTAATGCTAATCACCCCTCCACATATTATTAATTGGAAGCAAGATTACAATAGGACAAACACTGCAGCAATGTTAGTAATTACAGGGTCACAAGCTGAGAACTAGCATACCAGGGTTCATTTACTGATTTGTGCAAATGGTACAACATTTTGAAAAGCTGTAACAGGGTTTGCATTTCTGGTGACCAGCAAGGTTCTGGATTGTGCCCCCCTGTATTTGCTTCTTCTAAGCCCAGCATAAATGGTCTCAGGGGAGAACTTTAGTGAAAGTTACTAATATATATGTATTAGGTTACTATATATAGTAACATAATATATTGCTGGTTAGCAACAAGAGACTAGTATTAAGGCTAGAAAAGGCAAATAAAAGACTGCAACACCATGGATGGCCAAAGCATGGGGAGTTCCCAGTCTGTGTACGTAGGCACTGGTGATGGAGTTTACTTGGGGTTCTTTCCAGCAGGACACAGACAGGTACAGGATGTCTGCATGACCTTGTCATGGCAGCAGGCTGAGCAGTGATGCACCCGATGTGATTGGACAAGGAAGTGAAAGGGCAAGACAGTTTTGGCAAGCAAGGGGCTTTGCTCACCGGGTCCCCAGGTAGGAGATGGGCAGCCCTTTTTGAGGAGTGAGTGTAATGCATTAAAGCTGAAACACAGCAGAAGGGAGCCAGGAAGAATGAACGCTGTCTCTATCTCTTTGTGATTTGAGTTTACTCCAGTTTCTTTCTGTTTTCCACGGGGCTGGTGACAGTCACAGCTGAGCTCTCAACAGACAAATAATTCTGTTTGCCGATATTCCTCCAGTTTCCCCAACCCCCCAACATTTTTTTTCTGGTGCTGTGCAGCTTGCTATGGAGACAGCAGTTTTCTCTCTAGAAAGGTCTGCAGTTTTGGTAAAGGATGCAGTGTGTGTTGTCCTGTTATGTGAATAATGCACTAGGAAGTGAGGAAATGTCACTACATAAATCAGTCATCTATCGATACTATGCTTGTTGCTTAATAACATAATTAAAAGAAAGTTGGCTGCAGACATTTACCTTTAGTAACAGATGGCTGTGTAAGAGGGCTTGAGCTTTTTAAAGTTCAGCTGAATATTCTTCTGCATTTTTGTAAGGTTTATAGAGGTAGCAGGGAATTATTTTTCCCTTTATTTTAGGAGCTGGGATTCATCCAAGATTTTATATTAGAGAGTGGTGTATTTCCATACTGTAAGGCAGAAAAGTTCATGTGATT
The DNA here is from genome assembly GCA_025345505.1 of Todiramphus chloris collaris. Lineage (NCBI taxonomy): Eukaryota > Metazoa > Chordata > Aves > Coraciiformes > Alcedinidae > Todiramphus > Todiramphus chloris. The sequence goes on along the minus strand of JANVCC010000101.1, from coordinate 1,286,316 downwards.
TCTGTGGCTAAATGGCAAATCATATTTGGACTGAGTGAGAAGAAAATATAGATCCACATACAACAAAGTCAGAAGAATTTGAGCAAAATGTGATGAGTACCTTCTAAATTAACACTCAAAAATATATATATATACTATTATAATGCAAATATCATGATGAATTGCAGGTCTTACCAGAAATACTTAAAGGAGGAGTTATTCACATTGAAGACAGTCTATGCTCCAAGCTCTATGATCCTAGCCATCTCCACCCAGCAGGCTAGGTCTGGAAGTAGTATTATGCAGTATTAAGTGGACTAACCGGCTTAAGTCATTGCTAGTCTAAAGATCTCTATCCTCCATGACAGGTTTTCTTATTTCTCCTGTTAGTTCACTATTTCTGAAACCTCACTCACACTAAACTGGTCTAGGGCTTTGCTTTATCCTAATTACACATGCTTCCATTTTCCCTCCCACATGAGCCTGGATAGAGAATAGTTACCTCAAATACCTTCAGATGCCACAAAAAAACCACCAGATAATGGACATTATTTGGGCAAATCAAAGAATGTTTCCTCTGGGAGAAAGACAAAACACTGCATTGTAACATCTGTATGAAACTTGCCTTTTTATTCTGGAAAATGAACTCCATGATACTGAAATAATAGATACCTTTTTTTTTACTTTGATCTTGCAGTAGAACAGTAACTTTGTGACTCCATTCTCAAGACCAGGTGATACACAAAAGCAACATCACCTCAATCCACTTTGTGCTGCTTCTTCACAGAAACAGCACCATCGACATCCTTCTCCTCTCCTTCCCCTCACCACTGCAAATAGTATTTTCTAATTTTGTGAGCATAATGTGACAGTCCTCTATGATCTTCCTTCATGAAGTCTGGGATGTCTGACCATCTTGTGGGAAATGTATCACTGTAAATACTGTACTTGTTCGGGCTGTACCCAGTCTGTTCAGCCGTGTGCATGGAAGGATAACTATAGAAGCACACTCAGCTTTCTCAGGGCTATGGGCAAAAGCTGGAAGGATGAATCTCTCTATATGTCCATCACACATCTGGGCCATCCCTCACCATTTGAAATGGGACTTGGGCAAATGGCTTAATCTTATTTCTTCTTCTTAAACAGCCTCAATGAACATAAAGCTATGCATGGTTTAGAGCTAGGCCTGATTAACCTGCCTGTAAATTGTCATCCTTTTTTCTGGAGAATGACTCAGAAGACATTAATTAAGATGCTGTAGTCAGATACACAGTCAGCAGAAGTTCTCCACAGCTCAAGTGAAGCAATGACTATTTATTCTTGGAGCCAAAGGTCAGGTTTTGATGATGGCTGTGTAGCCATCATCTTTCTATCCAGGAATCCTGGTAGGATAGGGCAGGTAGCCAAAGAGGATGTAGCCTGTGACTACATAAAAATCCAGGGAAACCAACAAGGCAGCAAGCAGGGGTAAATGTTTGTGCATATGGAGCAAATGCATACAACATTTTGCTCATCTCTGTTAATGCAGGTTTGCACAGACTTCCATAACGGACCCAAGAGGCAGTTAATGTTTTTTCTGGTATCTCTTACAAGTTACATAGTAAGGAATAAAGCTGTGGGCAATAGCTAACCTATAACATCATTGTGTCACAAAGTTTTGCCTTCTGTCTAGTCAGTGGTCTTATCAAGCCAAAACTTAACTAACACATTTGCATATGAATTCAACCCAGGGAACCCTGCATGAGATACCGAAACTGGTGCTGTGGTACTTTTAATGAAAAAAAAGGCTGGCTATTGAGGTATTTTTAAAAATTACTTTTAAAAACAACGTTCTGAAAGTCATAATAGGCTGTGAAAAAGGCAAAGCTAATTAAATTAAATTGCAGATTTTTTTTTGTTGTTGTTTTTTAAAGTACTTAAATATTAAATGAGCTATTTAAAAATAACTATGGACAACAAATGGATTAAAAAAAAGATAGATCAAGTGAATTAAAAATTAAAAGTTAAACTTTTAATTATTCAGAGTTTTTACTCTCCGTGTTAGTTAGTCAGGAACTTTTTACTGCAACATTTCCTGTCAGAAAATGCTATTTCTTCGGAAGGAAACAATCTCTGTGGGAATACACCAATTATGACAAAACAGGAGGGGAAGGACAGTAAATGTATCCTTTTAGTGGTATCAAAACATTCTATTTTGAAGTGTTTCTAAACATTATCAGCATGGTGTTTCTTTTAATTATAATAATTTTATAGTCTTGTTCAAAAGTGAGAATTGGAATAAAACATTAAAGCACTATAAAATGGGTTTTATTTTTCTTCCTTCATCTTTAACGTTACATTCTGGAAAATTATGTTATAATTTAGGACAAAAATGTCTGAGTTCATAATTCTTAAATGAGAGAACTTTCAGATTTCACAGGGCTTTACTTAACATCTGTTCAAATCTTCTGCCTTTTATTTACTTCAGGTGGGTTCACAGTTGTCTCAAGAGCTGACATAAAGGAGACCAAAGATGTGTATTTTTTTTCTTTGAAAGGTTCATCTTTCAAACTGAAATTTCTTCATTTAAGAGATGTTATCCTTTTCTCATTGATTCCCCATTCCTGAATCATCCTCACTCCACATGCCCCTTGTAATCTAAATAATCTAAAATGCAGATCATTTTGATGATTATGCTTGTACTGTAACCATAAAAAAAGGTGTCGGTGCAAGCTGTTGGTCACTTCAGGGGAGGCAGAGACCAGTGGTGGTGGGTAGGCAGGATGCAAAACAATGAGGAAGGAGTAGGAAAACAGGCAACTCTTCTGCCAGCCTCAATACCACAGAAAACATGTTGTAGACTTCTTCAAAGGTTCAGATCTACCCACAAAGATGAGCCATGGAGTAACCTGGTCTTTACTTATTTAAGATTGTTTAAAACAAGATAATCCCATTTGGTACATGCAGGCACTAATGGAGCAATTTCACCTGCTGCAGCAATTTATCTTTGCACCAAATGTAATAGTGATATTACTTACACTACGAATGCTCCTGATTGTAGTCTAAGCCTCCAGTTTTCCAAGACATCTGTACACAGTATTTACACATAAAATATAACCCTACACTACACATGACATCAATATCATGGTTAGAAATAGTCAGGCTGTCTCATTTTACAGAAGATTGAACAGATACCTAAGTGGGTTGGGATTTGGTATGAGGGCTCCCATCTCAGAGGTCAAGGGTTCAAAGGTATTCCAAATCAATAGTAACTGAGAGTTATTACTTTTGGGTGTTCTAAGTAAAATGAATGATGGTTCTAGCCTAAGATGTCTGTGCCATCAAAAAAATCCCATCATTACATTTGGCATTCTTCACATAAGCCTCAATGCAGAAGCCAAAGACAGACTGGGCACAGAGGTGGAATTAATCTCTTCTGAAAGGACTATAGTTGGTCCTTCCAAAACAGAGAGTAAACAGATTATTCAGACAGTTTGAGGAATACTGAAGTGCTAGTGCTTGGAGATTACTCCTACTCATGAATAAAGAGAGGGAAGAATTTTCATATGTTTTTGATCCAGCATCTTTTTGTAAGCCCTAAATTCGCTTTTTGCAGAGGAAAAGATATAAGGGGCTTATTTGCGCTACCAGTTAAGACTGTGTCAGAGTCTCCCATATAAATCCCACCAAGCCATAAGAATTCAATCTGGGCTAAAAGTTGGCAGAGACATTCTCCACCCAGAAGTATATTATAAGCCACATTAAAAAAAATATGAGTTAGGCCATTTATAAGTTGAAATACTCAAGGCCAAATAACAATAATAAAAAAGTCCTTTCATCTAACTGTGAAATGCAAAAAGGGAATCGACTGTCAAGTATTATATGGTTTAAAAAATTCCTGTGTCTGTGCATCAAATGAGGAAGCTTTGACAAGTCTTTCTGATTAAGTCTGAGGATACTTGAGAGGATCTTCTTGCTTGAACTGTTTGGAATATGCTATCATCAGGTCCTGGAGATAGACCACACAGCCTTCAAAAATGTGAGTGATAACATTTTGAAATCACTGCAGAACATTACTGCCACAAAGGAAAAATATGTAGATTTGGCTTACTCCCAATGGGAAGATGAGCTGCATAGTTTTGTGCACCTTGAAGACCTTAAATTTGCCTAGTAGGAAGACCAGTTAAAAGAGAATTACAGCAGTTTAAGCATGAAAAATAAGAGTGTGCTGCACATCAGCACTCTCAGTTCTCAAGCAGATGTTGTGAACCTTGATTCTTGCTGCATTTCTCAACTGAAAAAGAAAGATAATGGATTATTTTAAGAAGAATAAAAAAAAAAAGTCTTATTTCTGCCTAATAAAAACACAGTATTTTTCTACATTCAGGTGTGCTCTTCATCATTCAAGAGATCACGAGCCTGAAAAGGGGTGATCTTGGCATAAAAAGGCTTATCAGATAAATGCTTTTAAATGGGGTGTAAAGGGATGGATCAACAGTACTAACTCTAAGCTCCGAACCCTGTGACGTTTCTCATTTTCTGTGGCACTTTGCAGCTGTACCTTAATGCTAGAAGAATGGGACCTGACCTGAACCACACTTAGAAGGAAACCCAGGTACAAAGAGAGCAGCTATTTGCTCTAAATTGGTCCCAGTATAGGCAGCTAGGAATGTAGGAACCCAAGAGCTTGGTGTATACAGCATCCCACTCACAATTTAGGTTTTGCCCAGGTTGAATGGACATAAGGCACAAAACAGTTTCGAGCTATGTGACCCAGGGAAAAAAATATCACCAAAAACATTAACTAGACCAAAAACTCCTTAATTGTCCCTATTTGTGTGTATTTATAGAAAAAAAAAAAAAAAGAAAGCTTATACAAGGCACTTCAGGGAGCAATGGCACATTTGTAGGAAATGTAGTGGATTAGTTAATACATTCTTTCTATTTCTAAATTGCATGGAACTAACCATGGAGCTCAGTCTTCACTGGCAACTTTTCTTTCCACACTTCCTGAGCTGATGTAATGCAAGACAGGGACTGGGGAGGGGAGCAAAGTGCCTCCTAATGTAAGAGAAGGTCAGCTACATAACCACCTGAGGAACCTGAACGTATACAAGTCTATGGGACCTGACAAGATGCATCTCAGAGTCCTGAGGGAATTTGCTGATTTAGTTGCCAAGCTGTTCTCCATGATATTTGAAAAGTCTTGGCAGTCAGGCAACATCCATGATGATTGGAAAAAGGGAAACATTGCACCCATTATTAAAAACAGTAGAAAGGAAGATCCTGGGTACTACTCACCTGTCAGCCTCAGCTCTTTGCCTGGGAAGTTTATGGAACAAATCTTCACAGACGTTATGGTAAGGCACATGGAGGACTCAGAAGTGACTCAAGACAGCCAGCATGGCTTCACCACGGGAAAGGGAAGATGTATGGATGTCACCTATTTGGACCTTCACCACGGAAAGGGAAGATGTATGGATGTCACCTATTTGGACTTCTATAAAATGTTTGACATGGTCCACCAAAGCATCCTTCTCTCTAGATTGGAGAGATATGGATTTGATGGGTTGATAAGGAATTGGTTAGATGGTTGCATCCAAAGAGTAGTGGTCCTTGTACAGATGGAGATCAGTAAAAAGTGGTGTCCCTCAGGGGTCTGTACTGGGACCAGTGTTGTTTAAGATCTTCCTCAATAATATAGACAATGGGATCAAGTGCACCCTCAGCAGCTTTGCAGATGATACCAACCTGAGTGGTGCAGTTGACAGGCCTGAGGGATGGGATGCCATTCAGAGGGACCTGGACAAGCCTGTCAAGTGGGACTGTGTGAAACTTGTGAGGTTCAACAAGGCCAAGTGAAAGGTCCTGCACCTGGGTTGGGGCAATCCTTGGTATCAATACAGGCTAGAGGATGCTGGGATTGAGAAGAAGACCTTCAGAGAAAGACTTTGGGGTACTGATGGGTGAAAAGCTGAACATGAGAAGGCCAACCAGATTCCAGGCTGCATGAAAAGAAGCAAAGGTCAGCAGGTCGAGGTGATTTTCCCACTCTGCTCTGGTGAGACCTCACCTGGAGTACTATGTCCAGTTCTGGAGTTCTCAGCACAAGAAAGACATGGACCTGTTGGAGCAGGTCCAGAGGAAGGCCACAGAGGGATGGAACACCTCTCGTACGAAGAAAGGCTGAGGGAGTTGGTGTTGTTCAGCCAGGCTCATAGAAGGCTCTGGGGAGACCTTAGTGCAGCCTTTCAGTACTTAAAGGGGGCCTATAAGAAAAATGGGGACAGTCTTTTTAGCAGGGCCTGTTGTGACAGGACAAAGGGTAATGTTTTTAAACTAAAAGAGGATGGATTCAGACTACATACAAGGAAAATGGATTTCAGACTAGATGTAAGGAAAAAACATTTTACAGTTAAGGTGGTGAAACACTCACCCAGGTTGCCCAGAGAAGTGGTAGATGCTCCATGCCTGGAAATGTTTAAGGTCAGGTTTGATGGGGCTCTGAGCAACCTGCTCTAGTTGAAGATGTTCCTGTTTACTGTAGGGAGCTTGGATGAGCTGGCCTTTAAAGGTCCTTTACAACAGGAATTATATGATTCTGTGAAACTGTAGACAAATATAACAATGTGGGAATACAGACTGTTGATAGGAGAGTTAGTACAGAAATAACAATATTCCACTTGTAGATTCCAGAGATCATATGGCTTTAGATAACAACTGATATCCCAAAATAAAAGATTTAAGTGAATGTCTGCAATGGATCAAAAAATCCTTAGATAAGCTACCTAAGTAGTCAGTGAAAAGAAGAAGGGTACTTCATCCTAATTTAGCTCCTAGCTCAAGTACTACTTGTAGAGGTCTCTTTCTTGGGGATTGAGCAGTGAAATGCACATGACTGTGTTGGTTTCTGGTCTGTGGGATCTCAGGTTCTGGGTGATCACTTAAAGAAGGGCTAGTGCCGAAGAGGGAAGTGATGTCTTTTAGCTCCCTAAGCAAAACAAGGCTTTACAAAGATTAATAGCTTTTCTGCATCACATGATTAAGCTGCATGTATGTATTTACATATGTATTTGAATTACACTGCATGCATGTATTTTATAGGTAGGGGGAATTATTTGGAAATCTCTGTACGAGCTGCAGGTGCCCGTGTGCTGGCAGCAGGAGCAGCCCCTGTGAGGAGAGCCCGGGGCTTCCCCGTGCCGGACAGAGCCGGTCCCAGCGGCTCCAGCGGCCCCACCGCAGGGCACAGCTGAGCCCCTCGGCCAGGGGCCGGAGGGAGCCTCGGGGCAAGCCTGGCTAAGAAAGGGAAAAACGCTGCCTGGCAGCTGGGGCAGGGTGCTTTAGTCTTTGTTTCTCAATCCAGCTTCATTTTTAACTGGCAACAAATTAAATTTTCCCAGGTCGAGTCCGTTTTTCTCATGACAGCAATTGGTAAGGTTTCTGTGTATACCTTGACTTATGAGTGTTTCCATCTTACTTTCTCCCTGTGTCCTGTTGAGGAGGGGGGAGTGAGAGAGCAGCTGGGTAGGTGTCTGGAAGCCAGCAACAGTCAACTCACCATAATCTCACAGCAGCAAATTAATTGCCAGGGTCCCAGTGCGTACCCTCTTGACTGTATTATTTAACCACAGAAGAAAAAGCTGCTTATTGTCTCAAATTACCTATGAGAATGTGATTATGGTATAACATTCAGCATTTATGAGCCAGCAAGGCATCAGTTGCAGAACATAAATTGCTCCCTGAAAAGTGAACTCTTTTGAAACCTGCCGAATAACATGGGAGAAAAGAGGAAGGCTGTTGCCTGACATTTTCACAGAGACACTGCTCTGAGGAGGCAGTTTTCTCAACCCAGAGTGAGAGGTGTCAGGTGAAGAATTGCCCTTGTTTCTCTGTGTGTCCACAAGAAGACAGCTACAAAACAGCAATGTTTCTTGCCCAGAAGGTTGCAGAGTCCAGTGTGCATCCGCTGGACAGGAATATGCTTCTCTGACAAGCTGGGGACTCTACCAGGAAGTAATTGCTGGGTTTGTTATTTTATTTTTAGAAAACACTAACATTCAGCATTCTGGTTTTGCAGCGTCCTAATACACACAAAGCTGGTGTGATGTATCTCTCTCTTCACCAATTGTTCTTCTATATTGTTAAGGAGTGACGATGTTCCATATGCCACACTCCTGCTCTCTTAAGACATCAGAGATAAAAGCATAATTACAATGTAATCAAGTCTTAGTCCTCTCTGCTAGAGGGAATACCTTTTGAACTTTGCTTCACCCAAGGAAAACCTCTTTTTTTCCTTTCTTTTCCAAAAAAAGCTAGGTCCAATATGTTCTCTAGTTTAACTGAAGGTAGTAACATGCTTGCTAAGATAAAAGACCCTGTGTACTTTCTGCTCACTGTGATTTGTAGCTTTTTCATTGGGAAAAATCTGACTGCTCCTGAGAAACTGAAAAAAAAACCACCTCTTATCTCTCAACTCTAAGTAATTCAATTGCCTAATGAAGTGGAGTTTTTTTTCTTATGAAGGATTGATGTAATAAGGTGTTTAACTGTATCAGTCAGGGTTAACTTGCTTCTAGTTACATTTGTTCAACTGAAGAGAAGTTCTAAAAAAACCCCACTCCAATATCTGGATTGCTCTTGGGCCCAGCTCCATCTCACTTCTCTGAGACACCTCCAGGTACACCTCACATTGCATTCATTATCTCCTCCTGCAGCTAATAAAAAGGCAAGAAGAGGAAGAGGTGACTCCAGAGAACAACTCCATTAGCTATAAGAAATATGAAGAGACAAAGTTATTCCTGAATGTGTTTCAGCGAAGCAGGATGAATCCACTAAGCCTAAGCCAGGAACTCCTGAACTCTTGCTGATATAATGAGCAACTTAGGCTAGAGACAATCATCTTGAAGTAGTCTGAGCACTAAGTGAGCTCTGAAAGTCCCACAATTCCAGAATTAAAAGACAATCAAAATATATGTTGTGCTGTGTGGAAGAGGAAAAAGCAAAAATGAGAGTCCTGAGATTGCCTGGAATTGTGGAAAACAGGAAGAAAATAAGAAGGCTTTTGACTCTTATCTGCAAACAGCATCCACAGGTGCATTAAGAAGGGAGACAATCAGAAGATAACTGGTTTTAACATTGGCTAGTCTGTAGGCATAACATTTTGTTCTGATGAAAACTAAAATGCCTGAGCTGTTAGGAACAGATGCCAGAGTCTCTGGGGAATTGCATATATGCAAAGTGATGGTAAAGGCAAAACAAGCCCTCTGACTGGTAGCCAGGGGCCCCAGAGCCACTGCTACTTTGTGAAAAGAAACTGTACCTGCCTGTGTCAGTAGATACTGGTTGTGACTTGCTGTGGTATCACCAGCAGTAGTGGTTATCTTCAGTTGCCTCAAATTGTCAACCCAGACTGCAGCTTCTCAGTCTGAGGGAGGAGAGAGGCTGGGACTGTCCAAGGTCAGACACCTCCCTCTGAGTGGTCCTCAGTCAGGTGGTGAGCCCAGAAGGCTGAGACAGAGGCAACTTCCAGGACACAGATTTGAGGGTCATATTGTGAGATTTACTGCTTCACTAGGCAAGCAATATTGAGAATGGAGGGGAAGTCTATGAGCTTGATCAACAGTGCAGTGCACTGAGGTGTTAGGCTGGCTGCAATTGGCTAGAGCTGGGTGTTAAAAGTATTATAGCTGGAATTTTAATGGTAAGCTCTTTTGTTGTAAGGGAAGAAAAGCTGGGGAATGTGCTCAGATCCCAAGACAGAAGTTGTGCAGAGTACTGAGGATCTGATGAAGTTTTGCGGAGCTTGTTGGTTCTGGCCACAGATGCAGGCATTAGCTCTTGCAGAAATCTTAAATCCTGAATGTCTTATGAACATCACACCACACTTACGGGTGCTGGTCCAGGCTGTCCCCTCCACCTCTGAAGAGCAGGGAGCAAGCATACTAGGCACCACACAGATGTTTCAGAGATGGAGAGGAGAAAGGAAGAGTATCATGTAGACATGTACATAAGGAGATTATTTATGCTCTTTGTGGAATGAAATGAAAAAAGTGTGCAAATATATCTGATAATATTTTAAAGACACTGAATATGAATCAGGAGACAAAGGGAGACAAGTTACCCCAACTGAGAAGATACAAGTCATTTTTTTAATGGCAAAGGCCAAAGAACATGACTTCTGTAAAGCAGGTGCTATATAACAGGGCATATCATTTTAGACACCATCTCTCACTTATTTTCTTCAAACTTGTCCTTGAGTCAGTGGATGGTGCAGAAAAAGCTGAGAAAGCTCTTCTAGGTTATCAAAGGTAACTACTAGCAGTTTTGCATTTTGCTTGTTTCCCCTCTGGTTTATTTAACATAATTCACCAGCTGACTTTTAGAAATAAGGTAGCAACCCTGAGGTTCAGTGATGAGAAGGTCAAGATTAAGACAGCCATGTCTATGAGTTAATAATAGGGAAGAGAGGTAACAAAGGTGCAAATGCAATGAAACAGAAGATTGAGAATATGACATTTTCAGGGAGCAGAAAAATCAGATTAACCTTGTGAGATTCAGACAAGACAGCAATAACGTTTTGCTGTTTAAACAGTAAGGGTTTGAGCCAACAGCAATACTGGCAGCACAGTGGTCTTTTAGAAACTTTTCTTTTTCAGTATATCCTCATGTCCTGGGTTCAGTTTGGGTTAATTATCATAAGGAGCTGCTGTCGTAAGCAGTTGGGAGTGGCCACAGCTGGGATAAACAACTGAAACAGACAATGGAATATTTGATACTATACTGAGTCATGCCCCTATATAAAGGAGAGTCTGGCCTGGCGCAGGGGCACCTAGTTTCAACGTCCTTCAGTGTGGCTGGAGCAGGGGATGTGGTGTCTTGGGCAGAGGTATAGCCTATCACTCACTTTGTATACCATTGCATTAGTACTATCATTAGTACTGTTGTTTACTTCTGTCTTTGTGGTGTTTTATTGAACTGTCCTTATCTCAACCCATGGAGTCTCACCTTTTTAATTCCTCACAATTTTCCTTCCCATCCCACAGGAGAGGATGTGGAGAAAAGCCGGGGTGGGGGAGTGGAAAGCAATGGGCAAGGGGCTGCATGGCATTTAGTTGCTTGCAGAGGTTAAACCACAACAGCTGGTAACTGCAATTACTACAGCTGCTTTCTTTTTTAATATAAAGTTCTCATCAGGTGTTGTTCTCAGACAAATTGCTATACACCTGAAGTAAGCCTACTGACAACCAAGAACTAACATGAGGCTAGCTCCAGCACAGCTGATAGCAGTGTGTTCTACTTGGCTGTCTTTTCACCTGTTGGTGGGTATGGCAGAAACACCTGCAGTGGGTAGCCTTTGGGCTGCACAAGGTCCCAAATGTGGATGTTAAGACAATCAGTTCTAATTTGTCTTCTGCTTAGCAGTGGCTTTAGATAGAGTAATAAAGTGTTAAAGTCATCAGCACTGCTGGAGGAGAGAATGCTCTGATTCTGATGTTGTGGGAGATATTATGTAGGTTTCCTCTACCTTTTATCCTGGTCAAGGCTACATTCAGCCTCACAATATCTCACTTCTGGAATGATGGCGCCCAGCAGTGGTTTCTGTGATGCAGCAAGTAAATATTTTTTATAGCTCTCTTTCTGTCATTGGAGAATGAAGAAATCTCTATTTGTCTTCTTTATTTTGTGTCTATCTGGCCATGTCTTTTTATTATGTGGGTTAAAGAAGTCTGCCTCTCCAGAAAGGAGATGAGGTGCAGATTGGTGTGCTTACATCAAGCTTACATGATGTGCTTGACACAGGCTGGACATTACAGGCATTTATTGCTTGGTTTATGATCCAAAGGCTGTTGAAGTCAGTATAAAGAGCTCTAATATCTCTGAATCAGACCCTCATGTTGACCTTTACACTCATGCAACAACAGCCCTTCAGAATAACTGGGTGTGAGAATCCAGAAACGAAGATTCTTTGTAGATACCTCAGTATAAATTTGAATAAAGTAATCCAAGCCAGAGGTAAACATTTGTGTAATTTGTGCTGTCTGATGAAAACAGGTGGAAATGATGTAATTCATGCAACAAATAGCCTCTGCTGGACGCTAGATAGGTGAATCCTAGAAAACCCATGCGTCATAGTGGTCAGCTCAGTGAAAACATCTGGCGAGAGAAAAACCTCAGACAAAAAGTAGGTGCATGAGATTAAAAATAAATAATAATTAAAAAAAAAATTTGGTAGCATGCTTTCACCCTCTATATTATCTCTGTTTCTGGTGGTCTCCACCTCTAAAATTACCTGACCAATTATGTTGGTTCCAATGCTGCTATAGTCATAACCTATTTTATTACACTCATTTATGTTTATTTATGTCAGAAATTCCAAAAGCCTCATCCTCTGCTGATGAGGTTTTACACCAGATAACCACAAGCCTCTAACAAGGGAAATAGATGGAAATGGAATTTCTCCCTCATTTTCACAATGTCTTCCCCATGCACTGAGTTTTAAATCTAATCTTTATTCAGAAAATGTTTTGAATGGCTGTGCTCTAGGGAATGACTAAGGGCATTTTTATTTTCTCCTCTTTTTTAAAAAAGTTTTATTTCTTGTAGTCTATCAGCCAAATTACAAATGTTTCACAAGCTGGAATATTTCAGGCAGATCTCACCTAGAGTGTACATTAGTGTATCTCTTTTACAGAGCAGGTCACAGCCTGTCCTTACTTAGAGCCTATGAAGCTGACAAGATCAGTGTTAAGTCCTGATTTCTCTCTTCTTCATGAAACACCTTGGCCTTGACCAGATCTGCCCCTCTGAGACAAGCTGTGAGATGTAGGTGTGTACCACATGGGCCTCACCTCCTCACTGTCCATACTCTCTGACCGTATCCCCTTACCTTTTAGAAGGTGCATATCTGGATGTTATAATGGCTGAGTGTAGACACAGCCACTTGAGACCTGTACTAAAATTCACATGGGACCCTGTCAGTTGTTTTCAACATTAAAATTAATCATGTAAGGCCTCATAGTATGAATTCTCTGACTTTGATGTTTGATACCTTATGTGGAAAAACACTCGGTCTTTAAGGTGCTTCTGCAAAAGAGTTTTAGTTCACATGAATGATGAGTTTTTTAAGCAATTTATTGGTTGTCACCCTTTCTCTGTCTTGTGTTTGTACTGAAAATATGCTAACTTCTGGATGAAAATAAACCAAAAGATACATCGTTGGTGCACACTGATAGCCTCCAAACACTAACAGGTATTTAGTTCACAGGATCAGTCTAGACCTAGTCCAAAGTAAACCCTTCCAAAATGTGTACAGTGCTCATGTCAGATCTTCTGCACCAGATCCTTTCTTACAGTGCAGCCCTATTTGCTAAGGTAGACCTAGCCTAAGAGGATATTAATGCAAAACTATTCCAGGTCACATTAAACTGTCTCAGACAAGTGGTATGTATTTGGCAATTGAAGGGCATAATAATGTAGTATGACAAATGCTCCAGAGTTATGTAAATTCCAGCATTTCATTTCATGGTACTTTATTTTAAACAATCTGGATGTGGACGGTATCAACACAGTTGTAGTGATGTTTGTGAATACTACTAATAGTAAAATTAAAACCTTGCATCCTGAAACAGTAAACACTCTGGTTTAGAATCTCCTGTTACATGTTTTTATATAATCTTGTGATCCCTCTCCCCCAAAAATATTAGCATTAAGCACTTTACAGAGGGGTGTTTCCTGCCCTCAGATGTGTGCAATGAAACATCTCATAGAATGGAAGGGACCTCTAGAGATCAGTTAGATCAACTCCCATGTCAAAGCAGTTTCCCCTAGAGCAGGCAGCACAGGAATGTATCCAGGTGGGTTTTGAAAGTCTCCGGAGAAGGAGACTCCACAACCTCTTCGGACAGCCTCTTCCAGGGTGCTGTCACCCTCACAGTAAAAAATTTTTTCCTTATGTTTAGGTGGAACTTCCTCTGTTCCTGTTTGTGCCCATTGCCCCTTGTCCTATCACAGGGCAGCACTGAAAAGAGTATGGCCTTATTCTCTTGAACTCTTCAGATACTTATAAGCTTTGATAAGATCCCTTCCCAGTCTTCTTTAGGCTAAACAGGCCCAGGTCTCTCAGACTGTCCTTGTAAGAGAGATGTTCCTGTTCCCTAATCATTTTTGTAACCATCAGTTGGACTCTCTCTATTAAATAATTTCCTGTCTCTGTGGCACCCCATGTGAGCCCATGGCTTTCATGAGGGCAGTGGTGACCACGACCTACTGCTCACTGCATGAGTAGACAGGAGCTTCCCTCCTTAGGAACAGGCAGCCAAATCTCAACAACTTTAATGAGAATCAACTTTAACATCTGCTGATGTCCTCAACTCAGTTCTCACACATTTTAAGTCCTCTCAGTACACAAACTTGTGAAGGAGTTTCCATGAGAGAGAAGAAAATGTTCTTCTCGGGTACCTAGGAAGACTCTACCAGTAAAGTGACTCTCATACACCTGCAGTACTGAACCACATTCAGACCCCACAGACTTTGGTGGTCACTAAACTCTGTGCAAAGAATGTTCTTGCATTCTTCATTTTGCACTAGTCTAATAAGGCTAACTGCTCAAAATACAGAGAAGCAGTCAGTAGGCTTTTGAATCTGTGATGCTTGGAATGAAATTAGAATCATCATGGACAGGAGAGCTGAAAAGAGGCAATAGAAGGCTCATACTGTGTAAGTGACCGAGTTCATAACAAGATAATGAAAGGGGGAAAACACATGGAGATGGGCACTGTACCTTAAACCACACATGTTCATCCATGGACAATTGTTAGATCTTCAAAATTTAAATAGAACATTCAAAATTTAAAGCTGTGTTTAGAGGTGACTTGCTCACTCCCTAGCCCCATGATCCTCAGGATGCCAGGTATAAATGTGATGTGGAAGATAGCAAACTGTCTGCTCCTATGTCTTTTTGACAGCCTTCAAAATTTGAAGGTTTAGTGGCAAAAAAAAAACCCCAACAAACCAGCCCCAGTACCAAATAAAATTATTTTTATAAGCTTTTGAGCACTGCATTTTTCTTAGCTGTGAGAAAGGGAAAAGGATATTTTGCAATGCCTGCTGAGGATCAGATCCTACAAACTGGCATCTACCTGCAAATTGATATCTACAAAAGAATGCTACCTTATGCTGCTTACTCTGTTAAAGAGTAGTATTTCCAAGAAGTTAATTGCAAAAATTTCTGCAAGTGTGGAAGTTAAAAGGCATATACATACTGGTATGATTATTTTTTTTTTTTTTTCACAAGGAAAGGAAAGAATATTTTCCACTTTCAAAGTCAAAGAAGCTTCTCATTAGAGTGTGTGTGTAGCACATCAAGCGAAGGAGAAATTTCTGGTTGCAGGTATGAAAAAAGCTGTATGTTTCAGTTAATTTTTTTTTATGTAAGACAAGACCGTAGATGGTACGAGCCACTTGGCCTAGCTGTCTGCTTAGTAAGACAGGAAGACAGGCAGGACAGAAGGAAGGTAAGCAGGAAAGGAGGATACCATGCAGGCAGGCAGGAAGGCAGGAAACAACCCAGGCAGGCAGGAGTGAACGTAGGCAGGACAGAAGGTAAGTAGAAAGGAGGCGAAGTGGAGAGCGAGGTGCTAATCTCTTCTCCCTGGTATGCCGTGATAGAACGCATGGGAACAGTTCAAAGCTGCTCCCGGGGAGGTTTAGACTGGACATTAGGAAGCATTTCTTTACCTAGAGGTTTGTCAAACACTGGAACAGCTTCCTAGAGAGATGGTCAATGCCTCATGCCTCTCAGTGTTTAAGAGGCGTTTGGACAAGGTTGGACAAGCAGTTGGGCTACGTAATTGTTGTAGGTCCCTTCCAACTGAAATAATCTATTCTAAAGGAAGGGAGGAGGCAAGAAAGGAAGGAGAGTAGAAACTCCAAATCTTACTTTCTCTTTAGTAGTGTGTGCAGGTGGCCAAGAAGGTCAATGGCATCCTGGCTTGTACTAGAAACACTGGGGCTATCAGGAACAGGCAGGGGATCGTCCCCCTGTACTCAGCACTGGTGAGGCCACACCTTGAATACTGTGTTCAGTTCTGGGTCCCTCAATATAAGAAGGACATAGAAGTGTTGGAGAGTGTCCAAAAAAGGGCAACAAAATCCTATCATGAGCGGCTGAGGGAGCTGGGGTTGTTTAGTCTGGAGAAGAGAAGGCTGACTGGGAGACCTTATTGCTCTATACAACTACCTGAAAGGAGGTTGGAGCAAGGAGGGGGACAGCCTCTTCTCCCTCGTGATGTGTGTCAGGACCAGAAAAAATGGATGCAAGCTGTGCCAGGAGAGGTTTAGGCTGGATATTAGGAAACATTTCTTCACTGAAAGGATTATCAAACATTGGAATGGTCTGCCCAGGGCCGGGTGGAGTTTTCATCCCTGGAGGCATTTAAATGGTGTGTGGACCTGGTGCTCAGGGACATGGTTTAGTGGTGAGATTGCAGTTTTGGGTTGAAGGTTGGACTAGATGATCTTGAAGGTCTCTTCCAACCAAAGACATTCTGTGATTCCATGATTCTTCACTGTATCAAGTCACTTGTTTAAGTTTTCTTCACATTCATGTGCATTCACATTTATGTAATATTTACCTACATATCTAGATTTAATTTGCAGGCTTTATTATCCTTAATAAATGTTTTATTGCAATATAAACAACAACTGCCAATGTCATAGACTCCTGACAGCTGTAAATTGACTTCTCAACTCAGTGAAGTGCTGTTGTTCAGGAAATCAATTAAACCCATAGTTAGGTTATGTTAAGTCCTGATTAATTTGAGGCATGAAATTACATGAGAAGAGAATAAGTATCCCTATTCCTATGAAGTGGTTCTCATGTATTTGAACAAAAACATGGTTTTGATGTCTGTACCAGATCTGTTTACAATGGCAGGAGTGTAAATGTGTGAAGGACATTTTTATCTAATGCATTCAGTCTGGCACTTTTTGTCAAAACAGAACTCAAACACTCATGTGTTTGGAGCCGAAGTGAGGGTTTGAGCATTGTGTAAGATGAAAAATGAGTTTAAGGAAAGTCTAAAGTATACACTTATGTGCATAAATACTCCAGGCTCAGGTAAGCCTCTCCACGTTGCCAGTTCAAGGATAAAGACAAAGTGAAGCTTCTGGCAGCCTCCATCCCCATGACTTCCTCTCTGCTTACCTCCAGTAGGGCTGAGCATAGGCAAGCAGAGAAGGCAAATATGCTAAAGATAGTAGACATGTCCATTACTAGCCAGCGTGCTTCCATGTCTGAGTTGGAGCTCAGGCAAAAATCTACAGTACAATTTGCTGAATTTCACTTCTTGCTTTGGAGAACGGCCTGTCCATAGTACACAGTCTCCTTCCTTTCCCTTCCCCATCAGCAGTGCCTATCATGCAGGGTGGCAGGCAAATCTGGTGCCAGGAAAGAAACACTAAAGTTCCAGGCAGCTGTCTAGCACCTAGCTCTTTCTTCAGGAATAGCTCTTTTATGGGTTTCAGTTAACTAATCTGGCAGAAGACAAGCGAAAACTGAACAATTTATTCTGATTTGACAAAATGCGAAGTATTTCTTGGATTAATTTAAGATAAAATAAAAATCTGTGGTCTACCCATGTCATGAGTAGACAGACGCAATGCTCAGCGTAAATAACATATTGTCAAGTGCAGCCATTTGACAGTCTGAAGTCCTTAATCTTCAGTTTTTATAGGTCTCTGATTGCCCCTTCTCTGATTCTTAATATCTCCCCCTGAGTCCTACTACTAGGAATTATCTGCAGTAATTAATTTTCAATTAAAACCATAAATCTGAGTTTCTGATATGCTTCATATAAAATTATTGTTAGACCGGTACATTAAGTCTGTTTGTTTACCTTTCCTTAAAAAACAAACCAAACCAAACACTAAAAACAATCAATCAATAAAAAAAAAAACAAAAAAAACCCAAAAAAACAAAACAACACAAAAACCAGAAAGAAGACTTATTTGCAAATACACAAGTTATCAAGGTTGTCCATGATCACCAAGGCAAATGAAAAGAAAAAACAGAGTAATGTACACCACCAGTCTGTGAAGGATGCTGCTGAATTTATAAAAATGGGATAAAATCTTGGGGTGCTATCTGACTCGTCAGTCAGTGATAACAAAACAAAATACCCTAATACCCCCCGTCACACACACACACACATACACACACACACACTCTATTTCAGCTTTAGATTTCAAGGAATTGCTGATACTTTGTCCTGAGTGTATCTCTGGTTCCTGTGATCCAGATCAGGTATTTATCATCTTCCAACTGGGTTAATGAAAATCCCTGTATCAAAAACAATGCATTAGGTCCATAAGCCACAAAAGTCATCTTTCTGCTGCCTCCAGAGCCTGACCACTGTCTAGAAATATTCCAAAATCTCTTTGGTAAGTCAAGTTTTTTTATTATAGTGACATGGTAAGGATTGTGTGGTATCAACTAGGACCTTCATTATTGTAGGCTAATTTACAGGAGTTGTATTGAAAGAGCCCCTGTTTTCTTAACAGCAGTCCAAAACTCTAAAAGCAACAGTGAGTATCTACAGGATACATGTATTTGAGAAGAGGTTTGACTCTGCCAAATTTGGAGTTATCAGCATACCGTAACATCTAATTCTGTCTCACTTTCTCCTGTTAGAAAGTGCCTTGGGACATAAATAAGCTCATATCCCATCCTGTGCCGTTGAGTGACAACAGTTGCATCTACATAGTCATGGCCTGGATATAGCATCAACTGGCAAAATTATTTTCAAGAGACTTCAGAACAAGAGTTCTAGATACATAATAAGGCTAACATTACACAGCATAATAAGGGGCTGACATCCTGCAGCAGACGTCAAAACCCTGCCTGCATTAACCAGATTTGTGTCCTGCTCTCTGCAGGAGGCTTTTGTATTTGTAGCAGCGAAGGCAGGGAGCAGAACATGCACGGTGCCTCAGCTATCACAGGTCACACTGCTGCATCATTAGCAGAAGTCAAAGGGGAAAAGAAAATTTGTATTAACATGCTGGAATGTGACATGGGACATCTGAGACATGGGCACATTTTTGCTGCCCTCTGCAGTCTTCTGTCCTAGGTGGCTGCCTGCACTGTCTCCTGGGTAGCAATAGCCCTGACAAGAAGTGCAGAAAAAAGGCTCTGGAAAAGAGGCTGTAACAGTTCTGAACTATAAGCCCATAGGTTTTGTGGTTTTTTTCTGTGAAGGAGGCAAGATTAAGGACTGTATCCTTCTGCAGTGAAAGAATTTATAAATAGTATTATTTGTTAGAAATACATATGACATAGAATAAAAGGACCTACATTTTACATTTCATTCTTTTCTGTATATATGTCTACTGTCTCTATGCCTATTTTTACTGGTTGTCTTCTACATCACGGGTATTACTGACAGCATATAAGCTTGCCATTTTGGTAGTGTGTCCAAGGCAACCATACTTCTCTACATGTAATATATGGAGCCATACTAGGTATGTGTAGGAAGTCTAGCCAATCTCAGCAATTGCAGGGCTGTTGCACATGAGAAGATCAATTCTGCACTGCTGGAGCAACATGGTTCCCCCTCAGCCCCATACTATGCTACTGGTTTTAGAGCTACACACACTGACAGGGAAATATTAACATAAATTCTGTATAAGCAAAAATGAAGAGGCTGTGGGACCTGTGCTGTCTGAACAAATACAAGAACCCACAAGTTTCAAATGAAATGGAGTGACACCATCTTGTAAAAACCTACCATTGGGAGAGAGAGAAATATATTAGGAAGCTTGTAGGTCACTGTTAATTAAAAAAGCATCTGATTATCATTAACATAAATTGTCACTGAAGGAAATGGTCTCTACATTTCAGGAGACAAACTGGCTGAGTTAGCTTATATTGTCCTGAGTACATATACCATGTGATGGAACTAGTGAAGAAATTGAAAGCAAGTTATAAATTTCCATCTAGGTAATTAATTCAGAAAACAGTTAGTTACACAGATGTTGAACTTCGGTGTTTTGTTGAATTGCAATAGACAGTATAGGTAAGGGTTCAGCCAAAGCTGTACGAGCAGCAAATTTACTATAGCTGAAAATAATATCCCTACATTTCCAAAAGCTAATAAATAAAAAAAAAAAGCCATGTAAAAAGTCAGAAACTCTTAATATTTAAAAGTATACCTCAAGAAAATATAATCCTAGCACCTAGATTAACTTGTATCTCTCCTCTTACCAGACCATTCTGTGCTTTGGCACACTATGATCATTTGATCTAGTAATTCTTTCCTACAGATAATTCCACCTAACTAGAAGTTGCCTTGAAGATACTTGATCTTTCTCTTGCTCCAGAATCCATTCTGCTTTGCTTTTCAATGCCAGTGGTTTTACCAAGAACGTCCGTGTGACTGACCCAGCCTTCAAAGCACTTGTAAAATTATAACTGTTTGAAACTCCACAGTTTTGAGAACTTTAGAAATGAAAATGTCATTTGCTTTGTTTCCTTACTGTGTGGAAGAAAGAAACTTGAAAAATCTCCTGAGAGAAGGAAAAATACTAAATCGAGCAAGAAGTGCTGTAAATGCTACTCAAATCTCTCATGCAGTTTCTGTAATAAACTAAATGTTTACAATATTCTTCAATTGGAGGAGATCTGTCTTGATATGGACCTTTTGCATAATTTAAAATTTTCTCTTACTATGTCTACAAGCAGTTTAACAGCTGGAGTTTTGGGGTTACTTGAGTAAATTACCTTATTAAGTAATGTTGTCGAGTACTGTGAGTTTTTTCTTACAGTTTCTTCATATTATCTAGTGTGTTACTATGTGATTTAGCGACTAGTAGACTGGTGACATTTACCATCACAGTATATAGCATTAAAGGGTAACACTGGAAAAAATTGTGGTTTACAGGTACTTGTCTCAAGCAATGTAATTCAGTGATTCCACAAAGTCAGTTTATGTCATCAGAAAACAAAAAGAGCTACCAAGACATATACACACACGGATGTATAAGATAAGCACAAAGAAAATATATGTCATTTGTAGTATCATTTTCAGGTAGCAGACTTGTGGAAATCAACATCATTCTCTTGATTTTGTTGGAACTAAAATGATTTACATGACCATGCATTTTTCTCATTGCACATAAATATATTTCACAGTGTATTTGGATATCAGTTGCTGTGGAAAATGCTGTATCATTAAACATTAATTAAACCATTTATATTATGATAAATTAATAGGTAGTAGAAATTAGTAAAGAGTGATGTCTCTCCCACAGATATTTTAAGAATAAATGTCTTATTTCATTTATAAGTCATTTGGCGTTTTGTAATCATTTATCTTTTCATTTTCTTTCTTAATAGTCTTTCATTTTCAAATAAACACAACTCTTACCTTCAAATGTACAGTACTGTTTCAGATTGGGGACTATTTCAGCATTTCTGAAAAAAACATTTGAAAATCTCCAGACCTGTCTCCTCTTTATTGTTGCTAAAAATGTCCACTGAATTTGAAAGTATGTTGAGCTCTCTAGAAACTCTTTTTTATGAATTTTCAGCTAGGCTCTGACTATGACAACCAATAAGGTGGTCCCTGAAAAAGTTCTCTTTACTCCTCTTAAGTTTATCTCTAGCAGGTACCGTTCCCCTGCAGAAGGTGACTGGGGTGACTCTCTAGCTTTTGGACCCAAAGGCGCTATCAAAGATGAAACCCTCTATGCCACTGACAGTTTATCATGGTTTGTTTACCTTGAAACTCTAAAACTTGGAGTTCATGGCAGGGAGGTGGCCCAACCTGGAAATGAAGATGTGTGTAATTTCCACTAAACGGAGCATAGCTAGAATTACAGCATGCTACCTTTGAAAGAATGGGCCCTGGTCTGAGCAGGGTCCTAAAGAACGCACACACAATGCAGATTTGTTGACTAACAGTTACTATTTTGAACCCTTTAAACATTAAATGTCTACATCTCGTATTAAAATTATTGCTTCATAGAAAAATACCATATTCTGAGTGGTTAATAATCCTTTATCTGACCATAGTAACTTGTTGCTAAAGGAACTTACCCTTCAAACAGTTCTCTATACTCACCTAAAAAGACTCTGACCCTTCCAAGGTATACTAAAGTTATAAAAGTAGTCTCTATCTGAATTTAAAGGAGGTCATTTTTTTCTTTTTCATTCCCCAATGCCTTGATCCCTTAGTTATAGAAGACAACTTGGTTTGTTTTTGTTGCAGATATTCAATGATACTAAAATGCAAATGTCTAAAAATGGCTCAATTGTGTACAAATTCTTTTGGGGAAAATGCTTGTTGACATCAACAATATTTTTTTTGCTTGAGTAAGGTCCACAGGATTTGGTCTGATAGGTCTCTTGAGGTTTTCTGCCTGAATTGTGCTGTGATGACAGCTACAGTGACAGCAGTAGTGGATCAGATTTTTTTTTTTTTTTTAATCCTGTAAACCCAGCTTGCACATGGACCTGATGGAAAGGCCACTTCTTACACTTGGCAGGTACATTTACATATGCAAAACAAAGCTTCTGTTGCCTTTAAGCATGTAAATTAGGCTCTTATATGTCTGCCTGTGAACACATGCCTCCAAATTAGCTAATGCGCCCTGAACACAGAATTTTACTATATTCCAGAGAAAGTAATGTCTTCAAAGGAAAATAGAGACTTTTTGTTAACTTTGCTCTTACACTACATATTCTAGGAAAGCTGAGGACATATTTCATTTATGAAAACCTACTTCAACCAGCTTAGCAATAGAGTTAGAAGCACCTCAACAATAACATACTGCCTTTGTCACTTTTCATACATTTCTATATTTTATGTACTTCACTGATATGGTGCTTTTCTTGGAGAGTTTTATTTTGAATCACTAAATAGTTGAACAGACTGTCACTAGAAAAATGCTTTGGAACTTTTATGAGCATACTTTTACTGTAAATATTCATCTACAGTGGAGCTATTTCAGCACCAGAGCTTAAGAAACAGTGCCATGAAGATTCTTAGCTACAATAATCTATAATTTGTGGGGTTTATTCAGTAAAACACCCAGTCATAGATGGCAACTTTTAGTCAGAATTGATAAACATATAAGTATGTTGATTTGCAGTATTATTTTGTCTTGTATGCCTCTTCTGTTTATCCATAAAATCTTTGAAAAAAATTAAGATTTATTACTGTC
Organism: Todiramphus chloris collaris; assembly: GCA_025345505.1. Taxonomy (NCBI): domain Eukaryota; kingdom Metazoa; phylum Chordata; class Aves; order Coraciiformes; family Alcedinidae; genus Todiramphus; species Todiramphus chloris. Next base: position 1,263,135 of record JANVCC010000101.1, on the reverse strand, counting down.
TTTTAGAAAAAATACATTTACGGTATGACATTATTTTTTTCTCTCTGTGTCTGTTGCGATCCCAGTGCATTTCCAGATAATATGCCAGTAACTGTTTTCCTGCTTTCCTGTTTTCATGGTTTTTTAACTTTTCCCCCTCCTTGAAGATAGGAGTATCTTGCTAGAAGACCATAATGATTATTTGGTTTAAATATGTTGCCCCGGGCCTGCATGCACAGCTGTGATCTGTCTTTGGGCTCTCTATATGCCAACTAAGACCTTGCTCTGGCGTGGCATGTTTCAAACCACTGCCTAAATTTTGCTTTAGGGGGACATATAGGTCTGTTCCTGAGGATGGCCCAACCCTGCAGCCCTGCGTACTGCAATGGGACAGTTCTATCACTCTCTGTGCCATATCTGTCTCTGAGCTAGTGGGGATGAGCCCACACACTTCCCCATTTAGAGGAGTGAGTTTGAGGCCCAAGGCAATAACTGGGGCATTTGGCTTTCTTCTCTGCAAGCTTCTCCTTTTCATTAGGCTTGAGATGGTAACTTAAATTTGTTAGCCTAAACTGGATTGGGATTGATGAGCTTTACAGTGATATATATAAAAGAAACATGGAGTTGCAGAAAAAGGATGAAAAATGGAAATTATGAAGTTGTATTGGTAGTTCTGGAGGTAACTGAAATGCCTTGTTTTGTTGTAATGTGATGGGTTCAAATAAAATATAGGTGCAGTTTGTCTAGATCATGCCTGAAGCACACTACAATGTAGATTCCTCTCTTTTAGGGCTAAGGACATGTTTGATTTTTGCATGACATTGGGGATTGTGAAGGGATGAGATAAGACTAAAACTCCTCACTGATACGGTTGACAATACGGCATTGTTCACACTACTCTGCTCACAGCAGGTCAGTGAACATTCTTCAAACCACCCAAGGGGATTTCTGCAAAAAAGTCCAATGCACACATTTTTGTCCCCCGGTGATGTGCCATGCTCTGTTTCCTACTCAGAGAAAACTAACCAGCTCTACGGCAGAACTTCGCCCTCAGAGACACCACCGAGCCTCCAGAGGCACCAAGGGATGTCTGCACTCTTCACCTACAAGTGTCCACACTGTGAGACTGTTTGCCTTCAGCTGGACAAGACTTGCAGGTTCAGGAGATCCCCGAGTTCTTTGCCTCTGGCCCTCAGCAGAACCAGAGTCCAGAAGCAACACACATGAAAAACAGGGAAGGAGAACACTTAATGAGATCCCTGTAAACTGCAATGAAATTATTTAAAGTTGATGATGTAGATATAATGAGAAAATTAATACAATGTTTCTCAAAAAATTAGGTGGATTTCTGAAGCTCATGCCAAGCACCCACTGAAAATACTAAACCTTACCTGAGTACCCTGTCTGGCTTATCTTTTATTTATTCCCTGTTTAGTCCTAATGTCCACTCCGAAAACACAGACTCCAAACCATTTCTGCAACAGTGAAGATCTCAAAGAGGCAAATATAAAGCAGATCACCTGCTAACTTTTTGTTACCTGTGGGACTAAGACAGGAGCGAGAGGGTATACCTACTTCAAGTCCAAGGGATGTAGATGCTTTTTAGCAGACTGTTTATAGTACAGCTTAATACCCTGGGGATGAAAATTGCTTTCCATGAACTTTCTCCACACTTGTAGGCTGCAATTGGATTGCTTCAGGTGGCCGGGTGATTTTGTCTAAATGTATTCCCAATACAGTAATAAAAACATGTCAGATATTATTAAAAATGCAGAGGAGTAACCAGGTTCCCAGATAGTTATTTTATAATTGCATAAGCAGCAGTGTTGTAACAGTCACAGTGATCTAAGGCTGTAACAGAAATTAAGTTTATGACGAGAAATAACATCTTTTATGAAGCCAGCTTGAGTATCTCAGGAAAAAAACAGATGACTTTTTGCTCTGGGAAGGGCTTATGTGCCTGAATCTGTCTTTCCATTCTAATCAGTTGGTCTAATAAAAAGTATTAACCTGTGTCTACAAACCTTACCATGCAAATATATGTGACTTGAATCAATAAATAGATCTTCCTTGCACAGTAGATAATTCTACGATAATTCATGGCCAGAGAGTTTATTGGCAGTGACATGTAAGATCTTTTTAAATATAACCACATAACATGTATTTTGAAAAATACATGTTTGAAAAAAGTTATTTTATACCTATTAATGGAACCTGTGATGTGCTTGTGCAATGGAATTCATCTTTCTCTGTCACTGTAGTATCTTTCTCTCTTTCTCCATAATGCCCTTCATTCTTTGCTTTGTGCTAAAGATATGTATTGACTTTGCAAAATCACTGTTGCAAGCTGTAAATGATCTATTCAAAGAAAAATCACTGCCCAGTTCCCATAGAGAGAACATGAACAGTGCTGGGCAATCAGAGTTATGCTGCATTTTGCATTGTGACATTCAGTGCAATCTTCCTGATTGCAGCCCAAGCACAGACATCACTGGCTTAAGTTCTTACAATAGAAGCCTGTTCCTTTTAATATTCATATAAAGAGTTCCTTCTTCACCTTATTCCTTTCCCATTAACCCCTGTCATCATGCATGGGGAGAAAACAATCCTTCATTACGTAGAGTTACCTCACTGCAGACAAGAGTGTAGCCAGCAATTTGACAATTCCTTGTATACCAGCTATGTACTACCTGTGGTTTGTCCATAGCATACACATCATGTAGTGTGGCAGAGATATCACAGCAAACAACTCACTCCTTTTACCTAACTGGTGGATATTCAGAAACTGTTTTACTAAGTGGGTGGAAGAGCAGAAAATCTACTCATCAGCATTCTATAAGAAATGTCGCTGGAGAAAAAGTATTAAATGTGAGTAAAATTGTAATAATACAGTTGCATGTATTTTGCATTTGGAAATTCCACATGCCATATGATAAAAGTAAGCAAACTGAAATGGTGTCATCAGGAAGAGACCATGACAAGGCCAAGGTGCCATGGCATTTCCTTGGCATCTCCCTCTGAGACTTTCAGCCATGCAAGCCTTACAGTGCCCTCTCTCCGAGGAGAAACTTTCAGATGTGGGTAGGACTCTCTTAACTTTTTTGCTGCCATCTTGAAACCAAATCAAATTTCAAACTAAACTAATAAAGTCCACAGTTCTAAAGTTGACATCTACTCTTGGGATTCTCTGGTACTGCTGTGAAGTTTTAAAGCCTCAGTGTGAAGGAAAAGCTAATACATCTGTCAGCAAGAGAAAAGGCAGTGTTTTCCTCAGTGGCTCCAAACCACAAATTACTCTCCTGAAGATACTGATGGAGTCTTTCTGGCAGAAATAGAAGTCTGTGGTCAATTCAGTGTCCTCCCTAAGGATAGCCATTGAGGAAAAAGATTTTGAATCCTACATTCCTTCAAAGAAACAACAGACTAAAACAAGACTAAAATCATAAATTGACATTAAGTTTATGAAGAGGTGGAAGAAACAAACAAAGGCTTTATTTTAAAGAGCAGGAGATAGCCCAAAACAAGTCTGTGGTGACAAATTGCCAGTGGGTTTGAATACGTCTGAATAAGGTTTTCTTTAACTAAGATAGGAGAAAGGGTGACCATGAAGAAAGCTTTGTCAGATTGACCTTCCTCTACCCTATATAAGCAATGTAGAAAATAAGTCACTGTATTAAGTGACTGAGTAAAACAAAATAAGGAAAGAAGCAGAGCAAAGACACAGAGTTCTGAGGGAGGAGACCTTCACAAATTTTTCCTGGCAGTGGTAAGCTCAGGCAACCACGTGAAAAGGATGAAAACTCAGATCCTAGTCCTGAGTTAGGCTTGGGGACTCATCATTGGTTATTTGGAAGCAAGGCAGAGTGGAAGCAAAAAGAATGGCATGTGACTGAGAAGGTAGTGTCTTGGAACCTGTTGAGTGATGGGTTCCAAGGTACCTCTGTAAACATGTGTCAGAACAGGCACATCCATATATGTGTGTCTTTGCTTCTGCTGTTCTATTGTAATTTTAAATTTTCCACTGGATTTCATGCGTACACACACTTTTTAAACAGACTGTATAGTTCAGTAGTTTCACCATTGTAGCATGTGACATTTTGGTCTTCCTTGGATACAAGTAGAGATAGTATTCTTGCCAGTGGACACAACAACTTGAAAGCTATTTTTGTTATCAGTTTAGTAATAATTTACAAAGGTGGATGTGATTTTATGACCATACATAGTTTTTTCACCATTCTTGTTATTGCATATGCATCATCTTTGTATGTCACTTCTTCAGAAATGTTGAGTTTTGGTTTATTGCTTTGGACACATCTTGCTTTGGGTGACAGCCCCATTTTATCATTTAGATACGGAATACTTTTTAGTTAATATTCACCTTTTCCCTTTCTCAAACAGACACTTCAGCACCCTTAAAAAGTGTTGCATTTTGAAAAGTCATGATTTATTGCACAATAAAAAACAATACATCTTAGGTCATGATTAACTGCAAAAGTAGATCAGTGTGCTATAAAATCTACATTGTATGAATTCTTCCACACTTCCTGGTACAAATATCTGGTTCTAATATTTGTAAAGAATGAGTGTTTTGTGTCAGCCACCTCTAAAGTTCTTTTTGTCAGAAGAACAGAGCTGGATACAGTAAGGCAGAAGAATAAGACAGAAACATAAAAGCTGCTGTATAACATTAAATGACAACCAAAACTGGAGAATAGTGGGGTTTCAGCTTTCTTCTCTCTTGTTCCTTCACCTCTGTCATTTAGGTAACTTGTAACTCATTCCTCATTTCAGTCCTGCAAGACAGAAAACTATATGAACACATAAGCAATATCCATATATAGTGCTGCTTCTTCCAAGTTTTCCTTGTAGAAGAATAGTGTAAATAGCTTGCAGCATACAAAATTCTCTTCTTAAAACAGTGATAACAAAATGTTTCTTTCATCTCTCAGAAAGCCTCTAAATTTTAAAACTACTCGGTATGCTGCATTCTTTAGTATTTTTTACTCTGTTTTCCATGGTTTTAGCATTATGTATAGTACGGTGACGGAAAACATAAAGTATTGGAGAAAAAAGATTCAGTCCTTTCATGTAAGGACATTCAATCACAATGGAACTTAATAAAATGCTCTATATTCAAGAATTTATTTTTATGGTTCATGTAAGGTTTGAAAGTTAGGGTCAGTTTCTTTCATTTAAAACTGTAGTTTTAGGTTTTGTTTTTGAGGAAAGAGGTGAGATTCATCTTCACCCACTTATTGTGTAAATAATATGTGCATTCTGCATGTGAATGTTTGAAACCTTCTCATATTTTTCCTGAAAAAGCCTGGTAGTTGAAACTATGTAAAGTTGAGATGGGTGAGTTGATGGACACATTCTTTGCAATGTACTTTCAACTCTGATTTCAGAGGCACAGAACACCCTTCAGATTGCAGGATTCAGCCATGTACTGGGGGGAAGCACGAGACACTGTGAAAATGTAACTTTCTCCTGTTTTACTGTATATCGCACAATAGCTCTTGGAAAAAGGTAAGTCACAGGCACATTACTGAAACATGTTCCTATGAAGGAAGACACCACATGAGGCAGAAGATTAGAGTATGCAACTGCATCTGCTTTGTTAAACACAATATTTGGATAACCTGCTTGACTGTATGTGTGAACTGAGGGGCTCATGTATTAAATGTGTGGATTTTTTCCAGTGCTCACTCTGTATATCATAGAATTCTTTTGGGTTTCCTGTGTCATATCTTAGTACTACATTATGTACTAATTAATCCTAAATTATATTGTTAAACAATAGACAGTGTCTGCATTTTATTTTCATGGTGCTGTGGTATATGTGATAATCAAAGATCACCCACTGCAGCTGCCATTCCATTAAAGCTATTATATGTATTTATTCTATTTTTTTTTTTCCCTTACTGCAGTCCATCTTGAATGAAAAAGCCAAACTCACAGACTACACTCAAACTAAGATGCAGACTTCTTAAGTGGCATCTGTTTAGCCTTTTAATTTATCATCAGACATATTCTGAGTATACTTTACTGAAGCAGAGAAATAGAGATGTGTGCATGTTTCAAGTACTGTGAATAAAATCCTACTCTGGAAAACACTGACTCAATAGCCAGGTCAATTCTAGCAAGAGGTCACTGCTCTTGTAATCAGACTCAGAGAAGTAATGGTGTGCTGATAACTTTCCAGGATGTTGCTACAAGCATTCTGTCCTAATATTGGGGGAAAGTGGTGCTGAGGGGCATATTTTGTGTCAACGATTATCAGAAGCACTCCAAGTCTCTGACACTCACCAGCAATGCTGACAGGAGTCATTTCTACCTCCTTGGACTGTTACACTTTAAAATGTTCAATCCATCTGAGGAGACCAAAGATGAACATGCAATAGAGGAAACTGGGAGAACATCATACTGCTTCCCAACACGTCAAAGTATTCATCATAGCTGTAATTCATCCTTTGTTTTAGGGCACTTTGCCAGCATACAAACTTCCTTCAACTTCTCTCCAGACATCTGAATGCCCTTTTTCTTTCGTAATGCTAAAATGACCATGTTATGATCAATATGAAAAATGTGGAGCCAGAAAACTAGCCAATTCTGGAAATAATCATTAGTGAAAACTTGGAGAGAAACACCACCACCACCCCCCCTCCCCCCAAATCTTGACTATATAATTTGAATCTTCATCTCAAGATCTAATTGTTAAGGGACTGGCAGCATCCCAAGGAACTGATAATGAAATTTAGAGTCTCCTACTGCCAGGCACTGGCTTGGCCACAGACTGCTGGGGCACAGCTCTGCTCCAAGCCTAGTGATACTTGAGATTTACTGATTTAACTGAGATGGGGAATGGGCCCTGCACTGGCAGTGAAAAGAAGTTATTACTACAGGGAGCTATTACATCTCCTCGTACTCAAGCGGTAAAGTTTCCCTATCTTTTTCACATGTACTTATCAGCAGAGTTTGTACAAGTTCGCTACCTTCCCTCACTGTGCAGAATGAAGGCTAGCACAGGAAGTTTAAGAAATGTCTGCCCTCTTAGTTACTTCAGGTTGAGACTGAGGTAAACTGGTGGGCAGAGAGGGTGCCTTGGAGTATTTCAGCAAGTCTGGCAGAGTTCATGAACACTAAAATAATCTTTAAAAGCAGGTGTAATACCCCTTTATTATTTGGTTGTTTTTCCAAAGTCTTACAGAAACCTTCCAGGAAACCATGCTGTTTACCCTTATGAAAGTATTTCTGACATGAGTCTCAGGATGTTTATTAACTAAGCTTGAGCTTTCTAAATAAATTGAGCTTTCACCTCCGTACTCTTTTTGTTAAATAAAGCAAGGCTTCGTCTCCCCAGCGTTACTTTTGGTCTACCTCAGCAGACCATTTTCTCACAGCACAGTGTGCGTTTTGAAATCCTCCCGAGATGTAAAAAGCCCTGCAGAGGGGAGACACGGGGCTGCTTTTCCCACAGCCGGGGAGCTGCGGAGGCCCGAGGGCAGCAACTGGGGGGGGTTTCCCCGGGAAAGGGGGAGGGGGGGCAGCAGAGGAGGGCGCAGCTCCTCGTCACCAATCGCCTCCTGCAGGTCCCCGCAGTAGCGTTAGACCCGCCGCGATATTCACGGGTAGCGGAGCCAGGGGCAGCGGCGGCCACTGCCAGCGGGGGCACATTCGGGCAGCGGGGCGGCAGCGCAGCTCCCTCCTCCCTCTCCTTCTCCTCCGCCCGCCGCGCAGCGCCCGCGCCCAGCCCGCCGCCGAGCAGCCCCGCTCAGCACCCCCCTCCCCCCGCCTCCTCAGCCCCCCCCAGCATCCAGAGCCAGCAGCGAGCGGCAGCGCTGCGCGAAGGGGCCCGGCGCGGCCCTGGCGGAAGGAGCGGTGGAGGCGCCGTGATGTGCGGAGCGATGTGAGGAGCGATGTGAGGAGCGATGTGAGGAGCGATGTG
>JANVCC010000101.1:1072051-1255201 GCA_025345505.1 Todiramphus chloris collaris | reverse complement strand
GGAGCGATGTGAGGAGCGATGTGAGGAGCGATGTGAGGAGCGATGTGAGGAGCGAGGAGCGCGGAGCGCAACGAGCAGAGGAGGGGAGTCCCGCCGCCAGGAAGGCAGCCGGGAGCTCCTCCACACTGCAAGGTAACCCGTCCTAGCCTGTGGGGACTTTTCCCTCTGCTTTTTTCCTTTCCCACCCCTTCACTGCCCCGCCCCCGTTTTTAATTTTCTCTTGTCCTTTTCTTTCTTTTTGTTTCTTTTATTTCTTTCTTCTTTTCCCCTATTCGTTTTTTTTCCACCTTTTTTTTTTCTTTCATTTCTCCTTTTCTTCTTTGTTGTTTATTCTTTTTCTTTTTTATTTGTTCCTCCCCCCCCCCCCTTCTTTCGCCGTCCTTTAGCTGCCCAGACGCAATCGGAGGGCGAGGAGGAAACGGTGGGGGACCGAGCGAACTCACACCGGGTCGCTTTGGAGTTTGCCTGGGACAATCTTCCCCCCCTTGCAGGTGCACTACCGCGACGGGCAGGGCAGGGCAGGGCAGGGCAGGGCAGGGCAGGGCCGGGCAGGGCCGGGCAAGGCGGGAGGAGTCCCGGCGGCACGGCAAGCCGTCGGGACCCCGAGAGCAGGTCGGAGAGACGGAGCTGGGGCAGAAGGAGCCGCTCGGGATACGGAGCGGCTCCCTCCAACTTTCCCGGGGCGGCCACGGCGGGGAGCCGCCGTGGGGGCTTTCTGCAGAAAGCGGAAAAAGCTACAGAAATAGGTGTGTACGTGCGTGCTGTGCGGCACCCGTACCCCCTCCCGCCACCCGCCTTGCTGGGGCTCCCGAGGAAGGAGCATCACCCCCCGCCCCCCCCCCCCCCCACCCCCCGTGGGCGCGTACGGGGGCTCCGGGGCTCGGCGGGCGCTGCAGGAGAAGCGTGGAGGGGGTGCGAGGGGGACACAAATGGTAAAAGATACGGAAGGAAGAGACCCGGTGGCTGGGACATAAATCAGGCAAAATATATGGGAAGTTGATGAGAATAGATCTTTTCACCCTTAAAAAAAAAATAGCCACTTTGGAAGAGAAAAAGGAGGCTGATTATTGGCATCCAGCTCTGAGACCCAGGCAGCTGATGCTGAGAGGAGCCAAAGGGAGCAGTTCTTCTTGGTTTAAAAACAGCAAGACAGTCTCTGCCAAAGATTGCTGTAAACACTGAATAAAGATTTCATTGTGGCTTGGTGTGACTGGAATAATTAGGCAGTTAATTGTTCATTCTGATCTTAAAGTGCGGTAATCAGTAGTGCACAGTAGGAAAAATACCAGGGAAAGAGGGAAAAATAGCAATAGGAAAATGATAGGAAAATGTATCACTTTTTCCTCCTTCATAGGTTTTGTTTTTTGGTTTGGTTTGGTTTGGGTTTTTTTGGTGTTTGTTTTTTTTTCTGTGTGACACTGGGAGCACGTAAGACCTGATCTATTTAGATAGAGAACACTATAGATAGATAGTAAATCTGGGGTGTAACAGTGCTTTTGCTGACACTGTGTCAATATCATTTTGGCCTGGACAAAATCAAATTATGAGTCTTAAGGAAATCCTGTTTTATGGTAATAAAATCTGAAGATGCCTGGAGAATGAACATCTTAACTAGATTGACTAATACCAATTAATGCATTTTACTTATGTGTGTACTTTATTGCAAACTCAGCAGGGATGAAAGCTAATGGTGCCAGCTTTTGTGCTGCTCTAAGACATTTTTCAAGCAGACACATAAGGTTTTAATGGTAAAGTGTTTTGAGTTTTTAATACTGTGATTGTGTCCCTGTTAAAACTCAAGTTCCTTGCAGCCATGACTCTTTTCATGGTAATCTAATGAAATGATCTCTGGTTACACTGCGTTAGCTATTCCCTGAGACACAGCAGGAAAAAGCAACCTGTGTGTACTTGTACTGGAGGTGGTTGTAAATTGTCAAGCAATATGTGCTTGCAAGCAGTAGAACATGTCTTACTGGTATTAACTGGAACATGGCACCAGGCAAAAAAAAAAAAAAAAAAAAAAAAGGTTTTCTTCTCATATAACATGTTTTCCCATATATAGACATTCATGAAAAGAAGCATAATACCAGATTAGTTATCAGTAAGGATGGAAGTATGTTATGTTTAAAACAAAGAAAATTTACAAAGCAGTCCATAGACATTTGAGCAAAGTAGAATTGCTCACAGTATAATCGTAAAGTAATCAGAATCACCCTTCATATAAATTCCTTGGTTTTAGAGTAGTTACATGAAAGATTCATTCGGCTTGGAGACGTCCTTGTAGCCTGCCCATGCATCATAAATAAATAAATAAATGTGTTGGAATTGGGCAATATTTAAAAAGAAATTCAATTTAAGTGCAGTTTTCTGTCACAGCACATGCAGAAAGCTGGGAGCTACCCATTACAGAAAAAAAACCCAAAATAAAACAAACAAACAAAGAAAAAGAACTAAAAGGGAGCTTTCATTCAAGTCTGAAAAGTAAAGCAAGTTTTTATTTTTTGTTGAAACTTTGTTCATTGAAGGTTTTGACGTGCACTTTGTGAGGTTTTTTTGAAAGACAAGTGGACAAAGCATGAGGCACATTGTCTATCTAACAGTATAAAACTAATATAAACCACTGCAGTCTTCACTCCAGACACAGTGTTTAGAAGAGCAATGACAGAATGGTGACTCCAGGGTCTTGTCCAAAGTGATGGTAAAAAAAATTCTTGTAACAACTGGGTATGTAAGGGCCAATGTTAAGATCAATTTTACAAGCATTTTTATTAATGTGCTCTGTCCTACCAGTGATAGTCAGTATTCTGTCTATAAAGAGTATTCCTGATTTAATTACAAGCTATACTGAAAGGATGTCTTCAAAGCATTTTATTTACTAGTGCAGTCTAGAGGGACATGTTGCTAGCTTTATTTACATTTATCTAGTCCAAGAAATCTAAGGATGTTCTACTCTTCTTACAGAAATCCAAAAAGTGTACTGATCAAGTGATCGCGTAAGAGACACTACTTAAGGTTCTGCTTGCGATGTTCTGACAGATAATGTTTCTAAAAATCTCCATAGTGTACCCCTTACGCAACTACCATGTTAAAATCTAGAATAATTTGAAGACCAGTAACAAGATTTTGAAAGAAATCTGAAGTGGTTTTTTTCTCCATTTTCAAATACAAAATTTACCAAGTGGTTCCTCATTTCTATAATAAAATGCATCAAAAAAACATGCTTTGGCCTTCACTGTAAATTCAGGAAGAGATTATTGTTATTACATGTTTAGCAAAATATGCAGAGGATTACACACTTTTATTCAATGAAAACATTTTCCATCAAATTGTAGTTAAATCCTGAATACCATCTTATACCTAAAAGTTGCTTGAAATGCACAGTACATCTTCATAATAAAATTGCATTGTCACAGATATAATTGTTATTCATAACAAGTAGTCTCACAAACAGATTTCATCCCTGTAAGTATTGAGTCTCAGTCAGGCCAATTATGACTAAATTACTGCATGTTCTCTGCTGTATCAACTAATTAAAGGGTAATTAATAAAATGATAATTTCATTCCATGGCAATGTCTACATCTGGTTGTCATAGCAGAGATTGTTTGACATGTGGTTAAATGGTCAGAAACTACATTGTATGAATGAAACATTTGCCCAGAACACCTGGCAAGCCAGAGGAATTTTAACCCTTAAGACATGAATTTCAAGAATCTGTGCCAAGGTGCTGATTTGCTTATTCTCTCCACCTAGTCTCCTTATGCATTTAAGAAAATGTAGTTGTCCAGCTTAATTTAAGTAACTCTCTTGGAGTCAGGGAAGAGTGGGAAGAGGACTTAGATATTACATTGGAAATGTAAGATAAAATAGTAGTGACATCATTATGGTAAATAAAACAGGTGGGTCTAAATTAATTTCTTAGAGCAGACTCTCCATTGGTTCTCCTGTTAGTGGGAGCTTCCCCTTTAAGGAAAGATCCCCCTTTAAGGAAAATTAAGTTGAAATTAGCATGGAGACAAAAATGATCTGTTTTTTCATAGATACAGTTGTATGCTAGGATTAAGAGTGAGGTTGTGGTCATAAGAGCATGGAAAAATCTGCATTGCAGCCTTCTCACACTGTACCTGTCATATACAGGTAAAACAAAACTTAGCTCCTCAAGGACAGTAACCATAAAATTCACACATGCTAAAGAAATGAAACAATCTTTTATCAAGTCAACAGATTATATGAATAAACAATTCTACTATAGATACATGATGCACAAGATAATGTATGCACTTACTCTCAAATACCAGTGGTCGAAATTTTCAGTGCAGCCTATACATATGATTTTAGACATTCCCTTAGCTTAAGGGAATATACCTTAAGCCCCAACATTGCCTTGAAAAAATTTCAAGCATTGCTGTTTGAAAGTATGTAGGAGACTGTATTTCTGCCCTTTAAAACCATTAACTGTAAGTAGTTATACTTCAGTGTGTGTTAAATGACAGTTTCTTATCTGTATTGGGTCAAGCTGAATCCCTTGTAAACGAAGAACAAGAAATGAAGTTACAGGCATAAAGTTTTCCTTCACTTCAGGGGGAAAGAAAAGCATTAAAGGGGGAAAATAGCTAGTGCTTTTTCCCAAACAGAGCAAAGTAAAAAGGATGCAGTAAACTCCAGGAAGATGTGAAAGTCTGTCTTTTCCCATGCAAACAAACGATTGTCAGTGAACAGTTGCCCTAGTGAATAGTCAGGGTCACTCATCACCTCATGCAGTCAGGTGCAGAAAGTGGCCAATGATGGTTATAAAGCACTGTTTGTCTGTCTCTCTGAGAGTCTGAGTCCTGCTTCTTGAGAATTTCCAAGAGCATGGATCCATCTCATTTCTATTCTACCCATGTAACTCATTAACACCTGGAAAATCTTTTATAGCATTTAACTGCATCAGATGCACTGTCCGGCACATGTTTTCTTAATAGGGCTTTCACTGTGGTATTGTCAAAGAGCCCTTATGTCACAGCTGGGAACATGAATCTGTCATGTCAGTACTGTACCTTGTTTTAGACAGTAATAGTGTATAAGTGTGTTTATGGAGGAGCTGAACATGCCCATATACTGCGTTAGCAAGGAAAAATGTGAAGCTTGTTCTCCTAAATAAAGATTCAGGATGGTGGTAGTAGAGTACTTTGTACCATTTAAACACTGCTGCCTCTAAGGCTTTGCAGTTAAGTAGAGGGAAGTTTGCAGCAACCCAAGATGCGTCTTAGTATTTTAGTGGTGTAATGCTGCTAGTTAACAATATGTCATCATTTACATTTCACTGGGAAAAAATTGCCAGAGGTTTCTAATTCAGGAAAAAAAAAACAAACAAACAAAAAAAAACCCCAAACAAAAACACCAAAAAACCACACCAAAAAAAAAACAAACCAAAAAACCCCACCAAAAAAAAACCCCAAAACTTAACTAGAAGTTGATATGAAAGTCCTTACCCTGGGAAGATTTGTTTTTAAAACAAGTTTGATTTAAATATATTTGACAATATAAGAAAAAGGGGAAGAGAAGTCAATGTTTCCTAATTTCATATACTTTTTGTGCCCATTAAATCACTGTAAACCCAGTTTTAAATAATTACTTTGCAGCTATGTAATCAGAATGCCTTGGGTAATTACAAAAAGGATATAACTGTGAAAACTGACTGCAATGCATGTACAAGACCTACTTCTTCAAAAGAATTTTTAACAGTTGCATACATTTAATCTGAAAGTTAAATACTTGAAATTCACCGGCTACAACTCAACCTAGAATGTCATGGTGGTATTCCAAAAGATAGAGCCCGCCTTTGAAAAGTGTTTGCAGACTTAAGAAACTGTAACTCTTGTGGAGTTGACTCAGGTTCTCATTTAAGGAATGAATGGATGAAAGGAGCATTTTATGCAGTCACAAAGGGTTCCAATTTTTAAACTACTTGTTTCGCTTTGAAAAGCGTAGGTATAGTTCATATGCTAAGAAATAAAGTAAGCGGATTTCAGATACTTCAGGTTAAGATGACACTGTCAAATGCATTCTCTATGTTTAAAATGTTTGTCTGTGTTGTTTTTGTAATAGCTCTTCAAAAGTCTGAGCATGCAGAGGTTGAAACCCCCAACCATCATCAGTCCAAGTTTAAGATGGAGTCAATGAAATACCAAGGTGTTCAGGTTACAGGACTACTTTCTGAATTTTTCTCTTGAATTTCTCCTGTTTGCTGTTTGTGTCATGTCCTTGTTTTCCTAACAGTGACAGCACTAAGGTGCTCTTGTTGGCCCATGCTGTTAGTTCATGTCTGTGTAATCACCACAGAGGGAAGGAATACAGCTGGTTAGGGTTGCAGTGGGGCCCTGTTGCATTTTAGACCCAGCTAGGAGCTGAGCATGATGGGGACACTTGCTCACACCCCTCCACCCTCCCCCTGGTAGAATGGGAAGGAGAAAAGGGACAAAACGGCAAAACCCTGTGGGTTAAGGAGAATTTATTAGAACAACACAAAAGGAGAAGAAACAACAGTAGTAACTGTAATACTAATGAAACGGTATGTAAAATGTGTGATACACAATGTACGAAACTTTCCAGCCCTGCAACTACCACCATGCCAGAGACCAGCAGGCTTCACCCAGCCCACCCTCTGCCCTTATACAGCAGGCATGAGGTCAGTGTGGTATCGAATATCCCACTGGCTGGTTAGGTTGTCTAATCTGACTGTGACCCCCACTTAGCTTCTGGTGAAAATTAATCCTATCCTACTCAAACCCTGGACATTATCTGAAGCAGGACTGACCCAGACCACCTTCCCTAATGCAGTGTTCATGTGCACTACAGGGATTTTATCCCCTTCTACAGTACATGGGGATTTTGACTGGCAAGACTCAGCTCGATTGGCAGATGCTGTTGTGTTAACTGACCAGGAGGCTTTTGCTAAATGCGTGTCCCAGTGTTTGAAGGTCCCACCCCCCATTACTTTCAGTGTGGTTTCTAACAGTCCACTGTACAGTTCCATTTTCCCAGAAGGTGGTGTGTGGTGGGGAATGTGACAGACCCGCTCAATGCCGTGCTGCTCAGCCCAGGCCTCTGTGAGGCTGTTTCAGAAATGAGTCCCGTTGTGACTCGCTTCTTTCTGGGGTGCATTGTCACCAGAGGACTTCCTTTTTGAGGCCCAGGATGGTGTTCCAGGCAGTGGCAAGGGGCACTGGATACGTTTTCAGTGATCCAGTGGTTCTTTTCACCATTGTCAGCATGTCATGCTTGCCTTGGTGGGTTTGTGGAAGTGTGATACAGGCAATCTGCCTGGCCCCTCCATATTTGAATTTTAGCCATTGTCTTCCATACCACTGGGGCTTTAACCACTTGACTTGCTTGAGTGCAGCACATTTCACATTCATTGATAACTTCTGCAGTAGTGTCCATGGTCAAGTCCATCCCTTCACCTCAAGCCCATCCATGTGTTGCCTACAAATTGAGGAAAGTGATGTAAGGCTTGCGTCTCTATGGGTAAGAATCAAGGAGAAGGCCAACAGGGCTGATATTGTGGTGTGAGTCTGTTATAGACTGCCCACCCAGAATGAAGAGGTGGATGAAGTATTCTGTAAGCAGTTGGGAGAGGTTCCACAATCGCCACCCCTTGTTCTGATGAGGGACTTCAACTTCCCAAATGTTTGCTGGGAGTATAATACAGCAGAGAGGCAATAGTCCTGGAGGTTCTTGAAGTGTGTGGAAGATAGCTTCCTGACACACCTAGTGAGGGAGATAATGAGGGAAGGTGCCCTCCTGGACCTGCTGCTTCTGAACATAGAAGGACTTGTGGGGGAAGTAATGGTTGGAGGACATCTTGGGCATAGCAATCATGAAATGGTAGTTTTCAGTTCTTGGGGAAGTAAAGAGTAAAACTGCCACCTTGCACTTCTGGAGGGAAGACTTTGACCTGTTCAGGAGACTGATTGACAAAGTCCTCTGGGAAGCCATCTTGAAGGGTCAAGGAGTCCAGGAAGGCTGGACATACTGCAAGAAGGAAGTCTCAAAGGCGCAGGAGCAGCTGTCCCAGTTTGCCAAAAGGTGGACCAGCAGGGAAGACTGACCTGGCTGAATAGAGAGCTTTGGTTGGAACTCAGGAACAAAAGGAGAGTTTATGGCCTTTGGAAGAGGGTGCAGGTCTCTCATGAAGACTACATAGATGTAGTGAAGTTATGCAGGGAGAAAAATAGGAGAGCCAAAGCCCAGTTAGAACTCAACCTGGCTCCTGCTGTTAAAAAACAATAAAAAATATTTCTATAAATATATTAACAACAAAAGGAGGACCAGGGAGAATCTCCATCCTTTATTGGATGTAGGGGGAAACATTGTGACAAGGGATAAGGAAAAGGATGATGTGCTTAAGCCTTCTTTACCTCAGTCTTTAGTAGTAGAACTAGTTGTTCCCTAGACACGCAGTCCCCTGAGCTGGAAGACAGGGTGGGGGGGGGGCAATCCAAGAGGAAATAGTGACCTGCTGCACCACTTAAACATACACAGGTCTATGAGGCCAGATGGGTTACACCCAAGAATACTGAAGGAATTGGCAGATGTGCTCACCAAGCCTCTCTCGATCATTTATCATCAGTCCTGGCTAACTGGGGGGAGGTCTCAGTTGACCAGAGGGTAGCAAATGTGACACCCATCTACAAGAAAGGCTGAAAGGAGGATCTGGGGAGCTACAGACATGTCAGCCTGACCTCAGTGCCAGCGAATGTCATGGAGCAGATCATCTTGAGTGCCATCACACACCATATACAGGACAACCAGGCAGTCAGGCCCAATCAGCACAGGTTTATGAAAGACAGGTCCTGCTTGATGAACCTCATCTCCTTCTATGACAAGATGACCTGCCTAGTTAATGAGGGAAAGGCTGTGGATGTTATCTGTCTGGACATCAATAAAGCCTTCAACACTGTTTCCTACAGCATTCACCTGGAGAAACTGGCTGCTCATGGCTTGGATGGGCGTACACTCTGCTGGGTAAAACACTGGCTGGACAGCTGTACCCAAAGAGTGGTGGTGAATGGAGTTAAATCCAGCTAGTGACTGGTCACAAGTGGTGTTTCTCAGGGCTCAGTGTTGGGACCACTTCTGTTTAATATCTGTCAATGATCTTGATGAGATGTAATGCACCCTCAGTAAGTTTGCAGATGACACCAAGTTGTGTGGGAGTGTTGATTTGTTTGAGTGTAGCAGGATCTTCCGAGGGACTTGGACAGGCTGGATAGATGGCCTGAGGTCAACTGTATGATCTTTAACAAGGCCAAGTGCCAGGTCCTGCACATGGACCACAACAACTCCATGCAACACTACAGGATTGGGGAGGAGTGTCTGGGAAGCTGTCTGGTAGAAAGGGACCTGGGGATGCTGATTAACAGCCAGCTGAATATGAGCCAAAAGTGTGCCCAGGTGGCCAAGAAGGCCAATGGCATCCTGGCTTCTATTAAAAATAGTGTCACAAGCAGGACTGGGGAGGTGATTGTCCCTCTGTACTCAGAATTGGTGAGGCTGCACCTTGAGTACTGTGTTCAGTTTTGGGCACCTCAATACAAGAAAGACATAGAGGTACTGGAGTGGGTGCAGTGAAGAACAACTAAGGAGGTGGAGAGCAGCTCATATGAGGAGCTGCTGAGGGAACTGGGGCTATTGAGTCTGAGGAAAAGAAGGCTGAGGGGAGACCTTATCACTCTCTATAACTACCTGAAAGGATGTTGTAGAGAGGTAGGTGCTGGTCTCTTCTTGTGAGTAACTAGTGATAGAACAAGAGGAAATGGTCTCAAGCTGCACCAGGGCAGGTTTAAAGTAGACATTAGGAAAAATTTTTTTCACTGAAAGGGTTGTCGGGCATTGGAACAGGCTGCCCAGGGAGGTGGTTGAGTCACCATCCCTGGGTGTGTTTAAAAGACATACAGATGTGGTGCTTGGGCTATGGCTTAGTGGTCGACTTGGTAGAATAGGGTTAATGGTTGAATTCTATGATCTCTAAGGTCTTTTCTGACCTTCATGATTCTATGATTCAGTGATTCTGTGATCTTTTCCTTGATGACCTGAGGTGTCATAGGGCCACCAAGCTATGAATAATTCACGCCTACATTGCCAGTCAAAATCCACCTGAGTGACTTGGCAGCCTGATCCACTCACTGGTTGTTTTGATGCTCTTCAGTGGCCAGACTCTTAAGTACTTGTGCCTCCATGTGACGTACTTTCATAACCAGGTTCTCCACCTGAGCAGCAATATCTTGCCATAATCCAGCAGCCCAGATGGGTTTACCTCTGTGCAGCCAGTTCTCTGCTTCCACTTCTGTAACCACCCCCACAGGGCATTTGCCACCATCCATGAGTCAGCACTGGCCACCTTTCATTCTGAGCAGTGTCTAAAGCCAGCTGCATGCCTTTCATCTCTGCAAACTGACTTGGTTCACCTTGTCCTTGAGCAGCTTCGATGACTCGTGTGGGGCTCCACACAACAGCTTTCCACCATTGATGTTTTTTCACAATGCGACAGCACCCACCAGTGAACATGGTATATTGCTTCTTATCATCTGGTAGTTTGTTATGTGGTGGGGCCTCCATGGCACATGTCACCTCCTCCTCTGGTAACATCCCAGAGTCTTTGCCCTCTGTCCAGTGCATGATCACTTGCAAGATTCCTGGATAGCTGGGGGTCCCTACTGAAGCCCCCTGTGTTACCAGTGCAATCCACATGGCATCAGTTGCACAGTATGTAGAGGAGACTCACCCTTTGAACATCCAGCCCAGCACCAGCAGTCACTGTGGCAGGAGGAACTGTGCTTCAGTACCTATGACTTCTGAGGCAGCTCCAGCTCCTTCATATGCTTCCAGGATCCCTTTTTCAGTTGGAGTGTAGTTGACCTTGGATCCTTTGTATTCCCAGCTCCAAAATCCTAGAGGTTGGCCTCAAGTCTCCCCAGATGCTTTCTGCCACAGGCTTCAGGTAGGACCATTCTTCCCAACTGCAGCATAGAGCATGTTTTTAATCTCTTTTCCTGCCTGGACAAGAGGGCTACTGCATGTGCAGTCTCCTGTTCAAAGGCTTGTTCCTGCTCAGGGCCCCATTTTAAATCATTCTTCTTCCAGGTCACTTGGTAGAGAGGGCTCACAGGCTGTAGTCTGAGATACGCATCCTCCAGAAACCCACAATGCCCAGGAAAGCCTCTGTTTCCTTTTTACTGGTTGACAGGGACATGGCTGCTGTCTTATTGATCCATTGGGATCTGGTGACATCAGTTTTGACATTTTATTCCTGAAAACTGGATCTCCTGTGCAGGTCCCGTTAACCTTACTTCGTTTTATGGCAAAACTGGCCTTCAGGAGGATTTCAGTTATTTTCTTCCCTTTCTTAAAAATTTCTTCCGTCGTTTCACCCTATACAATGGTGTCATCAATGTATTGCAGGTGTTTTGGAGCTCCACCTTTCTCCAGTGCAGTCTGGATTCAGTCCATGGCAACTGGTGGGGCTGTGTTTCCACCCCTGGGACAGTTGATACCAGGTGTACTGGACACCCCTTCAAGTGAAAGCAAACCATGATCTGCATTCTGCTGCTGTAGGAATAGAGAAAAATGCATTTGCAGTGTGAGTCCTGGTGTGCCCCTTACCTGCCTTTGACTCCAGCTCATATTGAAGCTGTATTGCGTCCGGCATGGCAGCACTCTCAGCAGTGGCATAATTTCATTCAGGTTCACTGTTAGTCTCTATTCTCCATTAGACTTTTGCATTGGCCCTATGGGGCTGTTGAAGTGTGAAAGAGTTTTGCTGGTCACCCTCTGGCTCTCTAGTTGATAAACCAGCTTCTGGGTGGGGATTAGGGGATCTCAACTGGTGCGATATTGCCACCAGTGCACCATCATGGTAGTGATTCGTGCCTGCTCCTCTTCAACCCTCAACCCTACCACAGAAGGGTTCTCCAAAAGACCAGACACGGTGAACAACTGTTCAGTTTCCTCCAGGGCAGCTGTACCAAAGGCCCTTTTGGGTCCTTGAAATATCCTGAGATATTGTGTGCCTGGCATCAGGGTGCGCTGTGCACCAGTATCAACTAAAGCCTTACACTCCTGTGGGTCTGATGTGCCAGGCCATCAGATCCACAGAGTCCAGTAAAACCCATTGTTCCTTTCCTCCACCTGGCTGGAGTCAGGCCCGTCTAATCCTGATCACAGTCACTCACTTATTACGAAAATATCCCCTCAAGAGGATCAGAAGTAAGACTGGCCCTTCTACTCTGTCTGGGGAATTTCCCACTGGAAACAAGTGTCATTTTTACTGGAAGAATCTCCTTATACAGTCACCTTCCCTTACAGCTCATGTACTCATGCAGCAAGGATAGGCGTGAGTGTTCCATTGCACTTCCTGATGTCTTCTCCATAGTCACATAGGTAAAACCACAGGGTACCCCATGGTGTGTACCTTTCATATTCTCTCTCTTTGTCAGGGAAGCATCTACTTCAAAACAGCTGAGACAGATTGAGGTTGAACAGGTTGAATCTGTACAGGTTGAACAGCCTGTACAGATTGAGAGTAAGACATGTCCTCTTTGAATTGCTGGAACTCCTAGGACACTTCCTCCACAGATGAAATGCAGGCCTATAGGGAGGAAGAGATACCTTCTTCATATTGCCAGAGCTGATCAGACAATTCATCCACCATTCCTCTCTGGCCATCTTTCCCAGACACTACTGCCAATGAATTGACGTGTGATGGTGGTGCACTTCATAGAAACTTCAGACACATGGGTCGTGTGCATTGGACTTCATCTGCATGTGTGGGTAACTGCTTGTCATTCAGATTCAGTCATCTCCAGCACATCTAATTCCCTCAGGTAGTGAAAATCTCTCTCCATGGTGGTCCACTTGCCTGAGTGACATGTGACATCTTCCTTGAAGGGGTACTTTTCCTTTATGCTTGACAGGAGTCATCTCCAGAGGATGGGGACTTGTGTCTGTTTTCCAATCACTTTGTCAATGACCCCTTCCCTAGACACGGATCCCAGCTGCTCGGCCTCCTTCCCATCTAACTACCTTTCCATCCAAACTACCAGCCTCGCTATCTCAGCATCGAGCAGACAGGTGATAATCTATTCATCTGGGTGATGGCTGACATTTTTCTGCATGTCTCACAGCTCACTCAGGAACAGGGATTGGGTGATCACCTCTGGCTCTTCCTCCTGTTCTCATGATGGCCCTGGTTCATCTTCACCCCTCACTACACAAACTGATTTTTTTGTGTATTTCTTTTTCTGGATAGGGCTGACAGATACCCACACAGGTTGGTTCTCTGGTGCAGCTGCAGCACCTGCTGATCTGTTTTTAGGTCTGGAGACCTTCTCTTCCCCTTGAGGGAACTGAGTAGTGTTGAAAAGAACTTGATAGGTATGGGTAAGGCCCCAGCACGTTGTAGTGGCTTGTGTCTCTCAGGAATTCTCAGGTTGACAACAGACCTTTTCTAAATAACTTACTAGTTTATGAGGATCCTGCACTTGTTTGGGGTTGACATTCCAAACCACTGGAGGTGACCACTGCGCTTGCCCACATCCCCACACACACACTGCAACTCATAGCTGCACAGCCTCAGGGGAGATCTCTGGGTGACAGTCTTAGAAAGCAATTATGCAACCCTAAACAAGACCTGGGACACATTCAGAAGACACAGCACTGAGGGCTTGCTGGCATGGATGTCCCAAGGATAGTCAAAATTCTCAAAAGCTGAGAAATTGTTTTAACACACTTTGATCAGATTTTGTCATTATCTTAATCCTTTGTGCCCCACATTGGGTGCAAAAAAGAACTGTCTTGGTTTAGATCCAGCCAGGAGCTGGGCACCATGTGGCTGCTTGCTCACACACTTCCCCAAAGTGGGATGGGAAGGAAACAAAAAAAGACAGACAAAAAGAAAAAACTTTGTGGGTTGAAATAAGGAAAATTTAATAGAAAATTCAAGAGGACAAGAAACACTAGTAATAAAAATAATAGTAATGAAGCAATATATAAAGCAAGTGATGTAAAACTTACCAAACTGCTTAGCCCTGCAAATACCACCATGCCAGAGACCCATGTGCACCCCGCCCAGCCCACCTTCTGCCCTTATATAGCGGTCATGATGTCAGTATGGTGTTGAATATCGCATTGGCTGGTTCAGTTGTCCATCCTGGCTGTGGCAACCTCCCAGCTTCTGGTGAAAATTAACCCAATCCTAGCCAAACCCAGGACAGTCCCTGGGGAAGAACTTGTGGATTTGTTTCTCGGTAGGGCCTTTCTGTAAATTGTTTCCCTTTCTCAGATGGACTGAAGCCCTTCATGTTTTTGTGTAGATACCAAATGGAGCAAGCACTCACCAAACTGTGTAGTGTTTGCCCCACTGAACTATGCAGCACCTGACAACATAGCCCAAAACACGGCAATAGTTTTCAAATTGAGAGCACACTGGGGCTGAACTTTTCTTCATGATTTCTTTTAGCCTACTGCCAGTGCAAATCAAAGGTAAAAAATAAGTCTATTTAATTATGGTGGATTGACCCTAGCTAGATGCCAGGTGCCCACCAAAGCTGCTTTATCACTCCCCCTCCTCATCCGGACAGAGGACAGAAAATAAAACAAAAGGCTGATGAGTCAAGATAAGGGCATGAAGATCACTGATCAGTTACCATCATGGGCAAAACAGACTCGATTTGGGGAAAATTAGTTAATTTATTGGCAATGAAATCAGAGAAGGATGAGAAAATGTAAAAAAAAAAAAAATAGGACAAATAAAATAATAATAAAAATATTGCTGTCAGTCACATTATACTGGAATACACTGACCACTTGATGAACTGCAGGAATGACTAAGCTTGTACCAACATTTTCAAATCTCAAAAGCCATGTAGTACTTTAAAAGAAACCTCAGTTTTACTTTCTTTAATTTTTATTTCTTTTTTTTTGGAAAAGATCTCTGAGTCTTGCAAGTAAAGTAAGGAAAGCATAGACACCATTAGCATAGGCATCATCCCTCCATTGCTCTCTTCTTCCCTGCTCATGCCCCTTTCACAGGATCTTTTACACCTTCCAGTGATAAAAGCTATCAAGGCAGGAGAGAATGTGAGGTTGTGATTCCCAGCCCTTCAGAAACAGGAGACCCAGAGTAAGATTATTGTATATTAATTTAATTACATCAATTAGAAAGGGTCATGCTGGCCCCAATATATAGACAAGGCAGAAAAAAAACAAGTCAGCATCTAAATAGTATATAGAATCATAGAATGGCATGGACTGGAAGGGACGTCCGAAGGTCATCTAATCCAGCCCCCCCTGCAGTGAGCAGGGATACCCTCAAATAGACCAGGCTGCTCAGAGCCTTGTCCAACCTCACCCTGAATATCTCCAGGGATGGGGCCTCAACTACCTCCCTGGGTATCCCATTCCACTGTTCTACCACCCTCAATAAAAAGAACTTCTTCCTGATACCCAATCTAAACCTGCTGTTCTCTGATTTAAACCCATTACCCCTTGTCCTTTTACTACAGGCCCTTGTAAACAGCCCCTCTCCAGCCTTGCTGGAGGTCCCCTTCAGGTACTGAAAGGTCACTAGTAGGTCTCCCGGAGCCTTCTTTTCTCCAGGCTGAACAACCCCAGCTATCTCAGCCTGTCCTCGTAGGAGAGGTGTTCCAGCCCTCTGATCATCCTTGTGGCCCTCCTCTGGACCCGCTCCATCAGGTCCATGTCTTTCCTGTGTTGAGGGCTCCAGAGCTGGACACAATACTCCAGGTAAGGTCTCACTAGAGCAGAGTAGAGGGGCAAAATCACCTCCCTCCATCTGCTGGCCACACTTCTCTTGATGCAGCCCAGGATACAATTGGCCTTCTGGGCTGCAAGCACACACTGTAGGCTCATGTCCAGCTTCTCATCCACCAACACCCCCAAGCCCTTTTCTGCAGAGCTGTTTTCCAGCATCTCTCAGCCTGTATTGATAGTGAGGGTTGTTCTGACCCAGGTGCAGGACCCTGCACTTAGTCTCATTGAACCTCATGAGGTTCACCTGGGCCCACCTCTCCAGCTTACCCCGGTCCCTCTGAATGACTTCCTATCCCTCCAGCCTGTCGACAGCACCACTTAGCTTGGTGTCATCTGAGAACTTGCTGATGGTGCACTCGATCCCACTGTCAATGTCATTGATGAAAATATTAAACAGTACAGGTTCCAGTACAGAACCCTGAGGGACACCACTTGTCACTGATCTCCATCTGGACATTGAGCCATTGACCACCACCCTCTGGATGCGACCATCCAGCCAATTCCTTATCCACTGAACAGTCCACCCATCAAATCCATATCTCTCCAACTTGGTGAGTAGGATGTTGTGGGGGACCATGTCAAAAGCCTTGCAGAACTCCAGATAGATTACATCTATATGTCATCCCTTGTCCAGTGAGGTAATCACCTTATCATAGAAAGCCACTAGATTCGTCAGGCGTATAGGTATATAGAGAACATTTTGACTCAACACATTTGTAATTAGCTCTGGATATCAGTATTTGCATTTGGCATTTCTAAGACTTGAAAAAATGAAAGCCAAATGCAAAAATTCTAAAAAGGGCTTCTCTCTCTGCCAGCAAATCTTGTGACAGGTGGGTGCTACTCAAAAACTTTTAACTAAACATAAAAATATATATATATAAAAAAACCACCTTCTACATACTTTGCCTTGGTGAACCGTGCTGCTATTTATGCCAAAATAATTAAAAATAGTTGCAATGAGTTGATCCTGGTTGGAAGCCAGGTGCCCACCAAAGCCACTCTATCACTCCCTCTTCTCAGCTGGACAGGGGAGGCAAAATAGACTTGACTTGGGGAAAGTTAGTTTATTACTAATCAAATCAGAGTAGGTTAATGAGAAGTAAAAACAGTATCTTAAAACACCTTTCCCCCAACACTGTTTTCTTCCCAGGCTTAACTTTACTCCCAGTTTCTCTAACTCCTCCCTGCCAGTGGCACAGAGGAGTGTGGGTTATGGTCAGTTCATCACACGTTGCCTCCACCACTTCTTCCTTCCCACAGGGGAGGACTCCTCACACTCTTTCCCTGCTCCAGCCTGGGGTCCCTCCCACAGGTCCTGCCAGGAGCGTGCCCCAGCACAGGCTTCTCACAATGCCACAGCCTTGTTCAGGCATATGCCTGCTCTGGTGTGGGGTTCTCCATGGGCTGCAGGTGGATTTCTGCTCCACTGTTAACCGCCATAGGCTGCAGGGGGAGAGCCTGCCTGACCATGATCTTCACCATGGGCCACAAGGAAGTTTCTGCTACAGATACTGAAGCACCTTCTCTCCCTCTTTCTTCACTGACCTCGGTCTCTGCAAAGTTGTTTCTCTCACATATTCTCAATCCCCTCTCCTGGCTGCAGTTGTGCCATTTTTTTCCACTTCTAAAACACGTTATTGCAGAGGCACTACCGCTGTCACTGATGTGCTTGGCCTTGGCCTGTGGTAGGTCCACCTTGGAGCAAGTTGGCACTGTCTCTAGAAGACATGGGGGAAGCTTCTAGAAGCTTTTCACAGAAGCCATCCCTGTAGCCTCCCTGCTACCAAAACTTTGCCACGCAAACCCAGTACAACAATTAATCTTTCTACATGCCTAGTTATTGTGAGGCGTAGTTAAAAGCCCTTGCATTATACAACTTTGTTACAGCAAAACAAGTTAGGGATTGAATGAAAGGCTTAAATACATCTTTCCTTGTATATATGACTTTAATTTAGAATTGCAATCATGAGGTAACATAAATTAAAATAGCAGTAGCAGATTACTAGTTGGCAGATCTTTTAAGGGATAATATGGTACCTCACTAGATCATTATAAGTAGAGTGCTTTCTGTGTGCCTGGCCCATTGCTCAAATTAGTCTATTTTTAAATTTTAAGGTCCTTTTGAAGAGGAGAGACATGCTTTAACAGGTGAAGATCTGCTGAATTTCAGTGAGAATTAGGAGACCAAATTCTGGGAAGGGGAGCTTCCTAAATGAAAAGAAGCATTTCTGTGCAAGAAAAATTTTCAGGTTTTGCCCCAAGTGTCCTCCAATCAATGCATAACCTGGAGGGTATTAACCATTCAAGCACATATCATTGATTTCTTGATCTGCAGGTACAATATATTAAGGCTTCACAGCAAAACCATGTTTTTAAGGAACAGAGTGAAGAAATAAGAAGGAAATCAGCATGCCTCACGAAAGGTGTATGAAGGGCAGACAGATACCTACCCAAAAAGGGAAGTTTGGGAAGAGTGTGCATGTCTGGTTTAGTTGGACGCTCAGTTTCTTTCACTGTCAGAGAAGGGCTGCATGCATTAATCTACTACTGTAGTTCCTGAGAGGAACCACTGCACTTGTTTGGTTCATGCTTCCCATATGGATTTGGTGTAGTCTTGTGTCTCCTTCAGAAATGATAAGGAGATGGACAGGCACCATGCAAGGAGTGCCTGCTCTTCATAAACATCTCTCTCTAAGGCAAGGGGGAGTGGGCACAGACTAATACTAATTTATTCTGAAAAACGAGCCTAAGCATCCCTGTTTCTGAGCATCCCTGTTTCTGAGCATCCCATGGACACTGAGGGGATATCCTGACTAGTACACCTCCTTGATAATGACAAGGGGAAGAGCTACCAGGCCTATCAGAAAGGCAGCAGTCAACTATTGAAAATATCCCACTAGCACCTGTGGCCCACCACCCTGCACACCTTATATCCCTGGGACCCTTCTCAGGAGGAAGGGCCATGAGGAAGAGACGCATTACCCTGGCAGAACAAGCTCAGATGAAATCAGCCTTCAAACAGCTGACAAGAGACGATCTGTCAAACCAGCCTTCAAGATGACAGAAATCATGTTGAGAGAAAATTATAATAATAACAAAACCTTGCAGAGACTGAACAGAGGAAGAATCTGCAGGAGGGCAAGAAAACGGAGGATTTGTATATTGAGGCAGAGAGAAAGAAATGACAAGTACCTTCATAAAATAGTAGAGACAAAATAGGACAGATCTGATCAGTGGCAGGTGTAGAATTTGGCTCTGGCATGGAGAGGGACTAATACAAAAAGAAGACAACTGTTTCACAGAGTTCTGAATTAACACATCAGAAAGCAGAGCAATTCGCAGTAACAGATAGGGAATTGGAATAACAGCCAGTCTGGATCCCCCAAGAAGTCACTGGGTGAGCACAGGATATTGGAAGGCGTTTGTAAAAAAAATCAGATTGCTAGATTTACATGTGGAGTTTCAGGTTATAGCTTATCAATATGACAAGAGAAAGCCATCTGTCAGCAATACATTGTAGTTATTAGGGCTATATACACTATCAAACCATTATCTTGAAGTGCGAGATAGAATCATAGCTAAAACTTTCTTGGGTAGTATATACTTCAGAAAAGTTAATCCTCCTTGCCTGTTTGCCCCATATAACTCTTCAAGTACCCTCTTGCTTGCTGGCATGCTGCTCTGGGACAATAGACAGAGCTCCCATGAAGATTCATTTGTATTATGATGACTGCTAAATACATGAGTGACTATTAGGGAGGCAAGGAAAGAACCATGGCTAACAGTAGCTATTAACTGTTCCATACCAACTGTTAGCTATAACCATTTGTTAATCATATAACCATAACTATTTGTTTCTCACCTTTGGGAGAAGGTGCTCCATTGCATTACCTCTGTAATCCCTTAGTGGGCTGTGTAGCTGTTTATGCAGAATATGACAATGTATGGCAGGTAGGTGTTTATTTTTTACTACAAATTCCTAGTGCTGAAAAATGGATTTTGATTAAAATCTGTTGCCACTTTAATCCTATTGCTGTTTGACCCTTTGACTACAAGGTCCTTGTCTTGTTGAAACTTCAATAATTACAGCATCAAAAATAATTTCTAGGGTGTTCTATTTGTTTTCTTCTTCATGTGTCAGTAAAACATCAGCAAAATGTTCATGGAGAATAATTTGAAATAGTTTTTTGTGCAGTTTGTTCTCTTTGCTTTCTAAGATGTGAGTGCTTTATCATTAATATCCTTGTAGTGGGCAAATAGCGACTGTCCCAAGAGTGCACAGCTAAGATTTTTGAAGCTACTCTAGGATCTGGACACTTAAGTTTCCATTAATTTTAATGATTGCTGAGCATCCAGATTCCCTCTGTAGTTACAGTTACTTACCAAAGAGTTGGTGGACCAAAACTGTTTTTATTCTGAGATGAATTCCCTTCTTTTCTCTAGGAACTTACCAGGTTATTTATTGAAGAAGTAATTACCTAATATCATACCATATTTGACTTACTAGCTGTAAATATCCAATCTATCAGCCATTACATGCATTTAAAAGTGTTTGTAAGTCCATTGGTCTTTCTTTAGACACTTTGGGAACTATCAAGAGGAGACTGAATCACTTAACTTCCAATTTAAAATATCATCCTATGCAGGATGACTGTTTTATTGGAAGACCCTCTGCATTGCAGTGCTCCAGGAGAGTTAGAACATATGTTAATGATTGGTGTCATCACTGTCTAAAGAGATATATCTTCAGTTCTGTATGCTCATGGGCTATTCAGACACATCTGAAATAATTGCTTTGATGAACTTCTTTCTGTGATAATTTACTCATCAGGGTACCATTTCATAATGTCAATCTGTTACTTGAGGAACATTTACATGATGTGATGAAGTAGAATACAAATTAGAGCAATATTTTATATGGAGATTTTTCTTTTCTGATTGGCTTTACTGCATAGAGATCACTCAGAAAGCATCCCCCTGCTCAATAACCATACCACCAATAGTAACTTTATTAACAATCATACAGTTTTCCTTTAATGCTGACAATCTCTGTAAGGATAAGAAACACAGTATAATGCAGTGCTGCATAATCTGAATGCTCAGCATTAGAAAAATCTCTCATCAATGAAAAAAAAAGGTAGAAAGAAGGTTTTTTGAAAGCTTAATACTAGATGAAAATATTTAGACTGGGAATCATATCAGTGAACTGCAAAAGAGGATACATTTGAAAATTCTGGCCATATGACCAATAAACAATTTATGGAGAGAACACAAACCGTTAGAATATTTTAAGACTGTAGCTTCTGACAAGTATACTTTATTTATGAATTTGCAGTAAAATCTTCTCCAGTAATGTTTACAGGAAGTAAAAAATGAGGGAAAGGGGGAAGAGGCAGCATTCCCAGTGTTTTATCTTCTTGTCCTCTGACATGCATGGGGTATTGTCCACATCAGTAAGATAAGATCAATATTCCTGTGTCAAGAAACCCTGGAACTAAAAAAATGTTTAAAGAAAAGGAGAGGAAAGTATAGTGCTGCTTTATCTGAAACTTGTACATTACTGGTGCCAATAAATGAGAGCCACAAGCACAGCCAATGAGTCTGTGTGAAAAAGGAAGTAGGGATAGGGTGGGAGAACAGTTGAGCCTTAGGATAACTTCTGCCACTGTTAGGCACCCTATTGACAAAGCCAAAGGTTCATGATCTGATGGGATTATATGTCTAGGTATGTGAAAAGTTTGAATTTGGGTTCAGATACAATAGGGATCTTGTTGCTTTTGTCCACACAGTGGATCTAAGTGCTTGAGGAAATGCATCCAGTTTAGTTTTCTAAGACCAAAGCACCAAGCAAAGGTAAAACTTCTATTAGTAGTTCTAATTTGTGCTTGAAAGGTGCTGGCAAGTGCTAGGTATGATGCAGATAACTGCTGTACAAACACATGGGACATAGCACTTCATTGAAGTGCTTCCAATCCAAATAGCAGAGTTGGGAGATCACAGTTCCATTTTTCCAAAGCTTAGATTACAAAATTGTCATGTTTTAGAAGGAAACTGAAGCCTTTAGAAAATGCTCAGACAAAAAAGCTGTCAGAACATTCACATTTAATAATGAATAGGTCAAGATTTTGATTTGTGTGTCTCAGAAAGTCACAAGAAAGAGCCCTGATCTAAGAAATCTTTCCCTGGCAAATGCTGAAGTTCATGTATTTCTGGTAAAACTAAACAAAACACAATTAGCTTTTTTGACTTGAAGGAAAATGTATCTAAAAAAATTAAAATGTTGCTGTATAAGTTATGACCAGTGGACTAAAAACACAAGGCAAAGTGAAGGTAGGACAAGCCTACTAAACAGTGTGGGCAATCAAGGAGCAAGGTGGGAAGAAAAGCCAAACACTGTAGTCAGCTTCCTGCTTCCCAATCTCATATCACCACTTTGCCATCATAATTAACCAGATATTTTCTGCTTTTCAACCTCAAAGTTTCTGAGACATGGGTTGCAATCCCTGCAGTCAGGAGGACAGCCCACGCTCTTTGGTTTTGACACCCACCAGTACTGCCATTTGTGCAAAGCACATAAGGCCTGCTCTAACAGGCATCTCCTTTAACATCTTGACATCTTCGGATGAGGCCATCACACCAACCTGTAGTCAAGGAGGGATCCCTCTGCCATCTAAGCACCATTTCCTAGAGCAGCACTGCCTCCAGCCCACTGGTGGAGAAACATGGGTGTAGAAAACCTGGAATAGAAATAAACACTTCAGGAAGGCCTTAACAGTATCTTTCTGCTTTAAAAGATGCTTTGGCAATGTTGGTTAACTAGACAAGTGTGCCTCTAATAAACCTATTGAGCTTGATAAATGGCTCTATTAATACGCTAATTTTGCTGGATCTGATGAACAGCTTTTGGAGTTCAGAGGCAGAAAAAGACTGCTTGAAAGATGTCTCTTACAAGAAGCTAATTGCATGCAGAGTTCTAGGTTAGTTTTAGGTTAGTGGCTGTTCAAAAGTTGGGTTTCTGTTCTTCTTCAGTGGCAACAAAATAATTCTTTTGGACTTGGGGAAAAAAAAAGAATACTTCAGTTTTTACCAGTTAATGTTCTGTTGCTTTCTACTTCAAATAACATTTTTAAGTTTTAAAACATTCCACAAAGGAAGGAATATAATTTCAAGGATGAAGGATGGTTTAAAATAATTCCAACAAAATTGATTGTGCTATAGACACTATGTTTATATGACTTCTGTAAAAATACTGCTTTTTTAATGCTAATATTTCAGCAGTAGAAAAGAAATATTACAGTTGAGTTCTTTTCTGGACACATACATAAAAATACCATTTACCCCAGTACAGCAGTGAAAACAATGTCATTTAAGTGGGGAGATACCTTTCCCCATAGGGTATATTCTAGTTTTAATTACACTCTATCTTGAAGATCCAGGATTTACTATCTCAGGACAGACGGGTGTCTGTGAAAATGACCCATGCAGACATTCAGGTGGAATCAAGGAGCAATGTAACTGCATCCCTCTTTCCCTCCAACACTAATGTGGTGGGTTGACCCTGGCACGGCACCAGGTGCTCACCAAGCCCTTCTGTCACTTCCCCTGACCCCCGACAGCACGGCACGCAGGGAGAGAATAAGATGCAAAGAGCCGTTGGTTATGACAGATAAGATGTTATTTTCTACTTCCCATCCGCAGGCGATGTCAGGCCGAGTCCAGGAAGCAGGGCTCCAGGAACACGTAGGAGCCGCTTGGAGGACAAAGCAGAATGCCCCCCCATCCTCCTCCTGCCCTCTCCCTTTATAGTTGAGCTGACATCATATAGTATGGAATATCCCACTGGTCAGCTCAGGTTGGCTGTATCTTCTCCCCCATCCTGCCCCCCATCCTCTGGTGCCGTGTGAGCACTGGCAGTCATAACACGGGTGTGTTATCAACACCCTCCAGCTCCCAGTGCTGCAGCATGAGGGCTGGATGGGGAAAAGCAGCTCAGCCAGACCCACTACAACTAAATACTTTGTTTCTGAAACTTAAAGATTGATTACCCCTTTCATAACATAGAAGTTCACATTTTTGCCTTTTAAAAGTGATTTTTAAAAACTTTATGGAGACATAAATAGCATTATTTTGTCTTTTTAGCCTGACTTAAGAGAAATGCCAAATGCTATAACTTCTTGAAAGATGGAAATTTTGTTTTTCAATCTGATATAAAAATTGTGTGATCATAGCAAATATTCTGTTTTGTAAAAATCTCCTGCTTCATTTCTCTTCAAATGATCCTTAACTAATCTAGATTTTATATTTGGAGTGAGGCTGTAGCCATCACTCCACGTGCATGTGCAAGACTGGAGAAGTCCTGGTCATCTGAATCTATAATCCAAAGTTTCCTTCATGCAGAAGAATATCTTCAGTATTAAATCCCTCCAATATCAGCATCCTATAAAAGTTAACGCTGTGAAATGTGTCATTTAAAAAGATGAGAGAACAAATAACCTCCAAGAGAATCTCCTTTGTGAGTGCAAAAAGTTTTGAGGGCTTGGGCATCAGCCTTTCCCAGCAAGATGAGCCCTTCTAGTGGGATAAGAACAGGAAATCCCCTTGGCTGCAGAAAAGTGAAAGTCACAGTCTCTTAATGCAGGGTGAGAGGGCCTGCCCTGTCCTTTATATCCACTGAAGACTCATCCAGCTAATGTGTTAGTGCTGTTTTTTTCTGATAATGATATAAATTAGATACTTACACAGCATTTCTGCCATAAACCCATCTTCTATTCATAGCCTTCTGTTTCCTTGTCTTACTTGGTAATGACCCTACAGTGGGCTTTCTATTATGTCTGCTTTTAGCCCCGCATAGTATTGAATTGTAAAAGTACTGTCTTGTGCAACCTGTAAAAAGACAAAAATGCTAAAAAAGTGGCATCTGCTTTCCTTTGTAAACTTTTTTCCTGTTCTCTACTGAAGGCATGCAATATGCTTTATATGTTTCCTGACCATCCTTGCATCTCTAACAGTGCATTTGCCCACTTACATGTTTCAGAACTTACACTGATATCCTCTTTTCTGTGCTTCCCTAGTGACTGTTTGGAGACAGCCTCTAGATGAAATGACATTAACCAAAAAAGAAAAAATACAATGATTGATAGAGTAGGTTTTATTATGTATTGTCCCAGCATGTCAAATATCAAAGCAGCAGGCTCTTTTGAAATGCTGTGGTAGGTAGGCATGTGCTCAAAGCTGGACTTGAACCACTTTAAAGACATGAAAGAGTTGCAATTCCAGGGCATTACCTCCAGCTCCCTGTGACAGTCTGTGAAGTTTCCACCTTTCTATCAGTCAGCAGGAAGCTGTACCTTCTGGGAAGCCAGGCTGAGAACTTGGCACTAGCTCCCTCAGAAACTAATGGCCGTCAAAAAGCCCACCACCTTCTCCTTCACAAGTAAGGTGGTTTTGGTTTTTTTTCTTCCTAACATATGGCAGCGTGTAGATTTAAAACAGAAAAAACAAAGTCCTGCCAAAACAAAACACTACACTGCATACACAGTTCTCCCTTGGCAGTAGGATGAGAGGGAGAATGAACCACACATGGCAGATGTTGGTTGTTTAATGCTCTACAGGAAGGCACTCAGATGCTACAGTGATGTACAACCCCATGGGGACAAGAGTAAAACAACTTCCATGCCTCCTTCCTCAGCAGTGTGAGAAATGGGGCCAGCGTATGGGTAGAAGCAGTCACGTAAAAAGATTACCAGAAACAAGTGCCAATGTGAAGCATCCTTAGTGTTTCCACTAGGTAAAGACCTTGCTTTGAAGGATTTAAGTAGGACCTCATTCTGGGTTTCTTTTTGGGCATGGGTTCCACTCCTGTGTTCACATGCATATGTGTGACCATCTAACCCAGGCAGCGTACACCACAAAAGTTCAAAGTTTTCGGATTCCTCTGTATTACTTTTTTTTAGGGGCTGCCTCTGATCTTTGCTTTTCATTTCTGGATTTATTTGGAAGCATTTCTTCCCCATTTATGCATGTGTCAGATTGCATGCAGATTCATTTTTCTAGTAGTCAGTGACCATCCACATTACTGTGTACATGGTTTACATCTTCACAGTCTGTAATGAAACTCAGACTTGAAGGAATAAGTAGATAAGCAGGCCTCTTTCTCCAGGTGCCATGTCTATCTGTGGCAGAAAACTGGTGTTTCATTGTAAAAGATGTTAATTTCAGTCTGAGCTGTGGCTGTGTTGAGAGGATCATAAAAGGAATTCTTGATTATCTATATCAGTACCATTGTCCCTGGGGACAGGCTCTGAATCTTCAGATCACATATGGCAAGAGTGTTGTGATAAAATATGCATCAATAAAACTTTGCAATTTATGATAATAAAGGAGTGGAAAGTTTTATACACTGTGGTAATTATTCCTGACTGGTATTTTTTTCCTTCCTTTTGTTCTTCTGTACGCCTTTATTTTCAAGCCTTTTCTGTATGTTATAGCAATGATTGAATCACTGAAACTGTGGGTTCACAAACGGGGGGCTTACCTAGTGTCTGGGTCCCTTGACCATCTGAAGGCATCAGTCCGCTTCTGAAGAAATTCACCCTCTCTGGGAAGGCTCCGCAATACTGTGACTCCTCACCCCTCTTCCACTTCTGTGCATGCACATGCACTACATACAGCATGAATTTCAGAGTAGCTTCCAAGAAGGACTGAATTATACCTCTCTGATCTTTCTTGGCATATCTCATTACTATAATCAATATATTTGCATGAAGGTAGCATTTATCCCATATTGCATGTCACCTACATTGTTTTAAATGTATTTCATCTAAATAAGAGGGGTTTTTTTATTTCCAAGTGGGAAAAACGATTGTATTTTTTCACTCTCAGGAAGTAAACAGTGGACTATTAAATACAAGCAATATATTATCTGTGACTTTATTTTTTTTTCCTTAGCTCATTATATCTTTGGCGGCCATAGTATAAGAGACCTTGTCTTCTTCTTTAGCATGCTTGATAACAATTAATCACGTAGCTTTAAACATGTGGCCCGACAGTACAAACTGATTGCATACTTGGGTTCTGGCTGACTTCAAAGGGACTTCTACATGTCATGCTTACAGGCAGCTCTCCTTTACTGAACACCCTCACTGACATGTTTGCACAGCATCTGGCACAGTGGAGTCTCAGGCTTTACCTAAGCCCCATGTAACAAATAGGCATTGGAACCATCTCTTGCATGCTTTTCTTTTTTCCTTTTCCTTTTCCTTTTCCTTTTCATTTTCATTTTCCTTTTCCTTTCTCCCCTCCCCTCCCCTCCCCTCCCCTCCCCTTCCCTCTTTCTTTCCCTTTCCTCTTCTTTCCTTTCAATTTACTTTCCTTTTCTTTTCTTTCTTCTCTTTTCTTTTTCTTCAGTTGGTCCAGCAGAAAGCAATCAGCTACTTCTTTTCCAAGCCTATTTCTCCACAGTTAAGGATGAGCTGGGAAACTGCTTATGGGAAACAGATTAGCGATCAGGCTATCTCAAGAATGTTTTATTTACTTGTGCTCACTTGACTAAATTATAGATAATTAATGGTAGCACAGTACTTATATCTTGAAGCACATTCTTATTTCCTACTGACTTCAATAGTACTTAATCACCTGCCTGAGTTTCAGCATGGCTGAAGGTCTTTGCATGTTTGGGAACCAAGGGGCCCCTCAGGAAATCCATACCTATTCAGTACTGCATTTTCAGCCTTTCCCCAGGTTTTTGCAGGTGCTTGAATTTCATCAAAGGCAATAAGATTTAGATTATTTCTGTAAGCGCTTAAGTGGACTTCAACATCTTTAAAAGTTCATCTGAATCTGGGCCTACTTGATTAAAAAAACATTTAGCAAAAGGAACAGATTGATTTAAAACAGGAAGGCTATTTGCAAGTACTTTTTTGTACAGCTGCAGTTAAAAAGACAAAATGTAATACTATTAGTTCCACTTTAAGAAGTGATGAGAGATTTAGGTTACAAAAGTAATCATTTCTAATTATACAGATGTAAGAAGGAGTGGATAAGGCCAGCAGTGAAAACAAAAAGGATCTTTTGTGGTTTTTTCCTACTTCTGCATTTGTGTGAATTAATAGGAAATTACAGACTATTAGAGAGTTGATTGAATTTTGTTTCCTAACTTCGCTGTTTTTCATTAGGGTGATCCTAAAAGCAGGTGGCTTTCAATTAGTTTAGTTGACAGTGCTGGCTAATGTAATGATCCTTGGGAAAGAAAGAAAAGAGATTTATTGCAATAGGAATAAGCTAGGCCAGGAAAAGAGACAGAGTACATAACCACTAATTAACTCATGTAGTCATTAAAAATAAAAAAAATTAAAAAAAAAAAAAAAAGAAGAGGAAGGAGAAACAACATGCAACCTGAAAGAGGATTGTAAAGCATTTCTGCACTGCAGATCAGACCCTTGAGCTTTCATTATACTGTGCATAACATATTAGATGGTATATATGAGCCAATTGCATATAAATCACAGTCTCCCAATGTTGCAAGTCCTTGTCACAGAGCATATTTAATTTAACATTGTAA
The DNA here is from genome assembly GCA_025345505.1 of Todiramphus chloris collaris. NCBI lineage: Eukaryota > Metazoa > Chordata > Aves > Coraciiformes > Alcedinidae > Todiramphus > Todiramphus chloris. The sequence continues at coordinate 1,226,827 of JANVCC010000101.1, read as the reverse complement.
TATTTATTTTCTAAAGTTGTAAGTAGGCCAAAACATAGCCAGTAAAATGAGCATTCTGCCACAGCACAGGGTCTGACCTATACTATAGTAGAAAATTAACCCTAATTCATCTTCATAGTGACCCTATCTCACATAACTATTTTGGATGCTCTATTCCTGCCCTTCACTGACTTTCTAAAGAGAAGCTGGAAAAATTTTTCCTAATTCAGTTTGTATTTTTAATTACATCTACTCCATTCATTTGTTTCAACTTAAAGCCATCATGGTGCACTTGAGTGACTTGTAAGCAAGCTTTGCTTGGTTTTACTGTCCTTTAGGGACAAGCTTAAGCCAGAAGGTGTGTATTTCTGTTGAAACCGTGTCAAATGGGAATTGCTCTCTCAGATTCAAGCTAAAAAGCTTTGTTTTCTGAATACAAAGGGTCAAAGTCTGCCTAGTTATTTCAATGTGTCCCTTCCCTCACTGATTCCTTTCCCTCACTTCCATCAGGATTATTTTAAATTCTCAATGTGGATGAGCATTTGTGCGCGTACACACAATTCTCTGAAAAACAGAGGTGTTTTACTGTTCAAAACTCCTCTACAAATGATTTGTTTCGGGCATTCATCTCACAAACATTTGCACATCTCTAAGACCAGCAAGATTTCAATCTGCTGACACTGTCTGTTTCCAGATGCCATGTCAAGAAACCTGTGGAGCTTCAAGTATTATTATTGTCTGGTTTTTTGGTTTGTTTTTTTTTATATATAAGAATGAGTAGCAATTGATTAAGAGCATGTGTGCCTGTTATTTGAGCAAGTAATACTATGTTTTGCATTACATCACACAGCTGGTTCTTCTGCTCCTTCCAAGATTAACAGAGTTTATAACTGATTTCTGTAATATTTTCTACATTTGTAGAAATAGGCATATTTGGACTGCAACAAGAATGAGAAGTGAGAAGGCTGCAGAAAGGATACTGAGATAAGGCAGTCGTGAGTCTTCTCACTGAACTCCTGCCAGGCACAGATGAAAATGTTTCATGACAAAGTCTATCAAATTGTATTTATCTCGTGAATACAAATTATTCATAAGAAGTTACAGTATGGGAGGAAAAGGTTACATTTATTTAAATTAATTAAAAAAACAAAACAAAACAAACCTGGATTCATCAGAGTCAGGTGCCTTCTGTTTTTGACAAGCACAAAAGCAAAGCTTAGCTGTCACATCTTAGCTCTACTGCAGCTCTGCTTATGAAGAGAAATTATACCATATGGGAGCATATGGAAAAAACAGAAGGTTAATACTTGCAGGAAAGTACCTCCTACAGGTGGCATTATAATTAACCTTGTGGGTCCTGAGCACACACGTCAGTCAAGCCTGCACACATGCCACAGCCCTGCATGGAGACAGGACCACAGTTTCCGTGCCAGGACCACTGGAAGCCACTCAGCCACCCCAGGGGCTTGGTCCTGCTCCCAGGTGGGGAGTGGGCTGTTGCAATGCCCCCAGAGCACTCTTCCATGCCGGGGAGCTGCTGGCAGCAGTGCTGTCCACGTACCCAGCAGACAAGGTGGAGGGTGGCTGCTTCAGGCAGGTCATGGAACCTCCCAAAGCTGAGACTGTACTGTCAGGTAGTGCTGTGCCCTCCTGCAAACCCTGTTGAAATAGCAGTTGGGAAGCTGCTTTATCCACACCCAGTGACTTTTTGCTCCCCTTAGCCCTGGCATGATCCCAGCGCCTGGGGTTTCAGCAGCTGGGTGAGGAGCAGGAAGCTGTTCTGCAGTCTGCTCGGCCTCACTTCTCCTTGTTTTCTCAGCTGTTATTAAAGGCCTGGTAGGACCTAGGGTTTTGGCACCCTCCTTTGCATATTTAGTGCAGGAGATGGATGTCTCTGCATTAGACACAATCTTGTGGCCACCTCTCTTCTATGGACATCTTACCATAGAGAAGTCAAATAAAAATGAGGAGTAGCCATATGGTCATGTGTCTGGGACATTGGCCTATCTGTTGGGGGAATAAATGATGCAAATGCATTTGAGGCCGTAAGCTGAAGAGAGAAGATAGGGAAGGGCAGAAACAAGTTTGAGCAAACAGCTGGAGTTCTGTTTTTCTCCACAGCATGTCTGTACCAAATGCTATTTGACCAAGAATTACTGTGGAGTGTGCAGAAATGTGAATAACTGGATAAGTACATTTTAAATAACAATAACCAGCACAATCAAAATGTACTTAACTTTGAAAAGACTTGAAGCTTTTTCATAGCTTTAATAAATGCAATTTGCAGAAACAGTGCAGTGTTTTAAAATAAATTATGCTTACAGAGTCACAAGCTGTTATTTATCTTTAAGCATCCTGAAGCAGTGTGGTTTATTAAATTTCAACCTGGGCTTTCAACTGCTGAGTTAATGTGGATAATTCATTTGATTATCATTTGATCAGGCTGTTTTGTGACTGTCTGAAACATCCCAATATTGTTGCTACAAATATTTCAGTTAGCTTGTGTGAAGAAATCATTACTTTTTTTTTTTTTTTTTAATCACTTGTTTGGTTTATTGTATTTTTCTCCTCACTATCTTTCTGGCACTGTGTTGTTCTAAAGTACATGGTGTGGGGTTACTAATGGCTGCCCTAATGCTTTAATGCCGTTTTTGAGCACAGTCAATATTCATTCTTAGCTATGCATGCATCTTCTAGTTACATTAGGTGATCTTTTTTTCTTTACTTTTTCTTCATGAAGAAGATAAAGGAGGAGAAAAAGTGTGGATATCCTGTGTATTACATTGCAGTTTGTACTGACTATAGTGTACTATTTAAAAAAAAAAAAAAAAGTGGGATTAGTTGTAAAAAGCTGTCTGGCTACAGTATACAGAATGAAAAGTGTTACGTACTAGTACATTAGATTCTATTACACTACGTAGTTGCAGCATCAGAACATTAGAATTAGAGCAGAATGTAAGTATCTAAATATAGTAGATGTTCTCACCCTACTTTTACTTCTTGTGACAAAATAAGCAGAGTTTGTTTTAGCGAGCATCCATGAGATGTACTCTGTTGTAAAACTTCCACTGAGTTCTTGAGATGGAGGTAATTTTGTGTGCATAGTGTCATCTCATCAAGCACTGTAGACAGTCTGCACACTGCTTTACAGAGGCCAGCCTCTTACTGGAAGGTGCTAACTGCACCTCTTACTAGCAAAGGGACCTTTGTAAGAAGGAGTAGTAACCATTGTTGGGCCTGACGATAAAGGTGGGCAAGCTTTTGGACCCATAACTTTGATTCAGCTATATCATCTTATCTAATGAAGGATATTAATTCTACTTCCAAGACTTGTTGCTCGACACCAGTACTACTCTCTTACTATACACTGCACTCTTCTGACAAGTACCTGCAACAACACTGAAATCCCTCTCTGGGCAGCTGGTACAGATAGGTTGTGGTTAGGAACACAGAGCTGCAAAAAAAATTAAAATAGAGCTTTTTTTAATGATGTGGTCCTTTTTCCCTTCTAAGAGCAATAGCAGACTTTGAATTTAAGGTGTTCTAAATAATTTTTTTCCAGGATAGAAATTCTACCTTGAACTTCTAATAATAGCTTAGCATGGATTGTTGATTTCATTTATGAAGAAGATCTCTAAAATTGTGTTTAGTCTTGCACCAATCCTTCAGGAATATTTCTTCCAAATTGATGGAGTGCATTGCAGTGGATGCTAGTAAAACCAATTATTTCTTGAAAGTGACTGGTAGACTTCAAGGAAAAGAAAGTCCTTTCTCATCTAGCCCCAACTTGTTCAATGTAGCAGCACAGGTAACCTGTTGCAGTTCAGGCTGATGGGAAATGTTTGCTGCAGAAGGATAACAGTGGAAGCCTGTAGCAAGCATGTCCTCTCAGTGCCCTTTGCCTCTACCTGCTCTGCTCTGGACTGGGAATATCTTGAAAAGATTATTGGGAAACACTGTGATAGTGGAAGTGCAGAGATGTCTCTTCTGACAGCAAACTTCAGTCATTGCTAATACCTGTCTTCAAATATGAAACATTTGCTTATAAGGGTAGAACTGAAAATTATCAAATGTGTCTCAAGAATCAGATCTGAATCTAACTCCACTGAGTTTAATGAGAATTTTAGCATCAAATTCCGTTGAAATATTTGGTTTTCTAATACATATAGGAAAAGGAAGACCCAGAGGAAAACAAGCTACCTTACGTCCTACAATACAATTATTTAATTTTAATGGCCATTTCCCAAGGAATGCTGAGTACTGGGATGACACACTCCACAGAAATGTATAGGAAGACAATCCCTGTAGCAGAGAGCTTCAAACTCTAAAGCACACTAAAGCACAAGGTCTAGGTCCCCATGAAAAGCTTTTTCAAAGAATTATGAGGGTTGTTTTTTTTTCCTTCTATCTGACCTGACCAACAAATATCCACAGATCCTCTTGTCAAGTTCTGTACGTCACAGGGTGGATGAGTTTCATTCTTTTTCCCTAAAGTTCTGTATCCCACATATAGGATCGATAAAATGCAGTATTTTTTTTCTCCACTTTTTTTTTTACACTATTGACAGTAAATTTTATTTCAATTGCCATTAAAGTATTGTGCATGATATTATTTTGTTTTTAATAAAGATGTGGGAACTGTTCTTAATAAGTACTATGGAACAATTTAAAATAACACTGCTTTTGAATTGCTGCAGAAGGCATTATCTTATTCTTGTCTCTTAGTTTTCCACTGCAGTGCTGTATTACTGTTGTTATTAAATTCAAGTAGCATTCAGACTGTTCTGGGTGCTGGAGAAACAAACAAACAAAAAAGCAAGGTTGATGTTCCTGTGACTTGAGAACCTGAGTGGATGCTATGTTCAGACAAGGTATATTGGAAAAAGAAGAGCTAAGGCAGCAGTCATTCATGATAATGGTATTATAATATTTGTAATGTAGTTCTTCATAATGTAATGGCTTTTCTCTTGAAGGTAGGCACCTTAGAATAAATAGATTACAGTTACTTGCCCATCAGCCTCAGCTTTATTAGATGCCAATGAGCAATTGAAATTAAGTCTTCAGGAGTTATCTGACTGTTAACTAGAGGACAGGCATTTCTTGTACAGGCCATGAAGATAGCTTTTGGGGACCAGAGCATGTGCAGTTCCAGGCTATCAGAGAAGTAGGAGCAGTGCACATGCAGTAAATGGGAAGTTATATAAGAAAGCGGAACAGTTTAGGATCTTTAAAGCAAAAGATGACTCTTGATCCCACCATACCTTGAATGTTGATACATTTCCCAAGTGAAATACATTGTTAACTGAGACCAAAATATTTGATTTTGGGGATAAACTGAACCTCCTACATTACAGGTATATTGTCAAGAAAATAGGAGATGTGCCTACTTATCCTGATGGCTAAAAAACTGCTTGTTACTGCAGAATTAATTGGCATGCACATATCTTGCTAGACTACTTTAAACTATATTGAAACAGATGTTTTATTAATCTAATTTTAGTTAGACTACTTTGAACAAAGTTGTAAAGGAAATCCTAAAATATTTTTGCTGAGATTATAATAATTTGCCTAAGTAACATTAACAAAGCAATAGATAATGGTGACAAATTACCATGGAATATTTTAGGCAATAGAGATCAGGCTTGCAGGAATACTGAATGAAGTCATTAGGGACTGCAAAGGTAAAATAAATTCCTGACTCTCCGATTTTGAGGTCTATCCCTCAGTGAGATGTGAGAACTCATCGGGGATTTGTTTCATATAATTTCCAAGTCAGAGGTAAGCAGAAAAACAGTTGGTATCATGAAATTTAAGTTGCTCCAGGAACTGTGCAATTAAAAAAGACTGGAGTCCTATAGGCTTGTTTTCTATATCCACTGGTGCCTGTCCTTCCTCTGGAGTAACCTTATTCTGTCTTCTAAAGTCTGAGCCACCCTGACAACATCTCAAGTTCATCTCCCTGTGTCCTGTAGGTGTCCACACAAAACTCCAGACTCTTTCAAGGTCCCAGAGATCTGCTCCATAACAAGGTCCAAGCCACCCATGTGCTAGTTGGCCAGCCATATCCACAGGCTACTCACCATGGGCCAGGCCCAAAATCACAATTAACTGAGTAGAACTTGCTGTAGTTTTACTCTCCACAGGACATTCATTTGGGTCTTTCTTCTCTGTTACAATTTTACACATGTGTAGGGCCCTAATGATTTCTAGTGCTGTCAACTCTGACTTAGTCCAGGTGGAACTGGCTGGAATAACTGAAATAAGGCAACAGTTTTTAAACTCATTATGGGCAGGCTGGATGGACAGGCATAGATAGAGAGCCTCGTTTTAAGGAGTGGTCTGTGTTTGTGTGTGCTCCCAGTACCCGTGCCCCAAGTTTGAAAAAGCCCCGGAGACCCATTAGTCAGTGGTAGGGTTGTGGTTGATAATGGGGATGATCCAGTATTACACAGTTCTGTATAGGTGGTCCAATCCCAGATGTCAGATGGGAAAACCTTTGAGGGAACAGGTTTTTTCTATATTTTTGTGGCAACAGGATGCTCAGCAACCCTGGGTTGGTACACATCCGGAGACTGAGTGCTGTTTGCTTGCAGATAAGTTGAACATGGGCTGTAAATCTGAGGTTTAAATCTGTAAATTAAAATATAATATATTAAAAAATATATATATAATAAATCTGTAAATCTGCAGGGAGACTGTAGCTCCCATGGGCAGTCTGCCCAGACCCTGCTCCATGGGCACTGGAGAGTCATTCTCCTCAGTTAACATATATTAACACAGTCCTCATTGACCTTCAACGTTTATATGGTGGCTTTTGCCACAGACCAAGAGATGGCAAAATTGTGTCATTTCTTTACGAGACCATTCTTGAAATGGTGCAGTCACTGAAAGTGATTATATCTTCAGAGGTACAAGAGAGCAGGACAACATCAGCAAGGCAGGAAAAACCCTGTCTAAACTCCTGATGAATATTCCTCTTTTTTGTTGTAAAAAGGAGTGAATTCAGGACTGGACAGTTTAAAATTGAATGTGATGCAACTCTTTTATATGCAGTAAAATTGAGGCATAAAACTGACCCTGTTTTTCAGTAACACCCCATCCTCTGGCAATGACTCTATTCAGTGAAGGACATGCTTAAAAAAAGATACACGTTTCTGCCTTGGTGAATTTAATGTTGCTGAAGTCCATTCCACTGCAGGACAGCAGTTAAGTACCTGCTTAACTTTCAGAAAGTCCTCAAGTACCTACTGTAATCCACTCCTGAAGCAGATAATCATCTCAAGTACAAAGACATCTGCCTAGAAATGAATGTGCATTGAACTGTTCATTTCATTACAGGTATTTAGGAGGTGTAATTGTTATGAATTTAACAGGGTAATACACTATCATTGAAACATTTAATAGCTATTGGATAACAATATAACTAATATTTACTTGCAATTAAAATCTCCGTTGATTAGGGTTGCACTATACTTTGGTGCTTCTGGAAAAGCTTTTGTGCTGAAATGTGTGTTGCCGAAACTTGAACAATCCTCTAGTCTGTTATCCCTCTTCCAAATACTGGCAAGATAGTAAACAGGAAAGGAAGACCTTTCTAACGGGCTCATTCAGTTACGAAACACTGCAGAGCAGGTGTGGGAGAAGAAATTCTTTCTAAACCTTGTAGTAATTAGTTGTTTGGCCTGGAGATGAAACTGAAAGATCCTGACTTGGATTTAATGCTTGTTTAAATAGCAATTGTTTTTGTGCCTTAATGCAAAACTGACAGGAAATGTTTCCGACTTCTCACATTAGCCTGTCCCTTTTGCCTTCCTTCTTTTTAGGAACTTGACTTACCCCTCAAATGAACAGCAAAGTTGTGTCTCCAGAGAACATGGGACTGAATCATTAACTTCTTAGAGGCAATGACTTATCATAGAATCATAGAATAGTTTTAGCTGGAAGAGACCTTCAAGATCATCAAGTCCAACCTTATTCCTAGCCATATCAAAACCCACTAAACCATGTCCCTAAGCACAACATCTACCTGTCTCTTAAACACTTCCAGGGATGGTGACTCCACCACCTCTCTGGGCAGGCTGTTCCAATGCCTGACAACCCTTTCTGGAAAGAAATGCTTCCTAATAGCCAGCATGAACCTCCCCTGGTTCAACTTCAGGACATTTCCTCATGTTCTGTCACTTGTCACCAGTGAGAACATGTCGCTGTTTATGCCGGGAGCGCAACATATAAGTTCAGCAAGAGCAGGCAAAAGAAGCAACTTTATTAATTTACAACCCCATTTTTATACCCCAGCCCCATAGGGCGATTGGTCAGTAATCACCCATCTCCTAGGGTGATTGGTTAAAGTCCTACAGCACCTATTTCAAAATATTTTTACAATGTACCATAAACAAAACTTATCGAAACACCATGTGCTAGTCTAGTTTACAAAACCGTCCTACTATTTCTCATAACACGTGTGAGAAAGGCAGGGTTCTCACAGAATATTGTGAGAACCTAGGAAAATTCCTCTGCTAGCAGCTTTTCAGCATCCACAAGAACAGACCAACTCCCACCTCGCTACAACTTCCCTTCAGGTAGTTGTAGAGGGCAATAATGTCTCCCCTCAGCCTTCTTTTCTCAAGGCTAAACAGCCCCAGATCCCTCAGCCTCTCCTCATAAGAGACATGCTCCAAACCCTTTACTAGCTTTGTAGCCCACCTCTGTACCCTGTCCAGCAACAAAATATCCTTCTTGTAGAGAGGGGCCCAAAACTGGACACAGTATTTGAGGTGCAGCCTCAGCAAAGCTGAGTGCAGAGGAATGATCACCCCCCTGCTCCTGCTGACCACACTATTCCTGTTCCATGCCAGGATGCCATTGTCCTTCTTGGCCACCTGGGCACACTGCTGGGTCATGGTCAGACAGCTGTCAATCAACACCCCCAGGTCCTTCTCTGCCTGGCAGCTCTCCAGCCACTCCTCCACAGGCCTGTAGCTCTGCTGGGGGTTGGTGTGGCCCAAGTGCAGGACCTGGCACTTAGCCTTATTGAAACTCACGGAATTGGCCTTGGCCCAGCAATCCAGCCTATCTAGATCCCTTTGTAGAGCTTCCCTACCCTCAAGCAGATCAAAACTCCACCTACCTTGGTGTTATCTGCAACATGCAGTCAATGACATGGAGAAAGACCTTGGAGTCCTAGTGGATAGAAAGTCATCCATGGGACAGCAGTGTGCCCTTGGAGACAGAAAGGCCACAGGCATCCTGGGGTGCATTAAGAAAACTGTGTTCAGCAGGTGTAGGGAGGTTGTCCTCCCCCTCTACTCTGTCCTAGTTAGACCACACCTGGAATACTCTGTCCAGTTTTGGGCTCCCCAATTTAAGAGAGACAGGGTTCTACTGGAAAGAGTCCAGTGGATTGCTACAAGGATGATTAAGGGACTTGAGCATCTCCCGTATGAAGAAAGACTGAGGGAACTAGGGCTGTTCAGTCTTGAGAGGAGAAGACTGAGAGGGGATCTTATTAACAGCTATAAATATCTGAAGGGTGGGTGTCAAATGGAAGGAACTAACCTTTTTTCTGTAGTTCTCAGCAATAGGACAAGGAACAATGGGTATAAACTTGAGCATAGAAGGTTCATCTCAACATGAGGAGGAACTGCTTTACTGTGAGGGTGATGGAGCACTGGAACAGGCTGCTCAGAGAGATTGTGGAGTCTCCTTCTCTAGATGCTTTCAAAACCCATCTAGATGCATTCCTGTGCAATTTGCCCTAGATGATCCTGCTTTGGCAGGAGGGTTGGACTGGATGGTCTCTAAAGCTCTCTTCCAACCCCTGACATTCTATGATTCTATGACTTAATGCACCCTTGCTTCAGTGGGACAAGGCTCACAATGAGCTAATGAACAAAGCTTTTCCATTTATGCAGTAAAGTCGAAGAATAGGATATTCAGCAGATCAAATTACCTGTCCAAACAAGGCAAACCAAGTAGAAAGAGAGGATCAGATTTGGATCTGCCTTACACTGCTGAAAACTTCAGGGTAATCAGTAATGATACTTCAAATTTAAATTTGGCTCTGTGTCCACTTAGCACATTAGTCTCAGTTTCAGAATCTGTAGCCAGTAACTTCCAATTAACTCACTGTGTTTGTACCATTCTGATTAATCATAACACTGCATATTATTAATGCAAACAGTTACCATAAAATAGTTCTTCATTAGTTCTGGCTGTTTGACTTCTTGTGTTTTCTCTTTTCTATTGGAAAAAAAATAACTATCCAGGAATAATAGTTAAGAATGTTTTAAACCAGCTCTATTAACTTGCTTTGTTTAATCAGTCATGTGTTTCTTTGTCTCCTTTAAATTTTACCAGAGGAGCTTCCTCTGCAGCAAGTGCTTCTTCAAGAACTGTTCTGTGAGCTGACTGCCCTCCCCCAGTGACCTTGTGACTTACATATCAGTGGGTGCAGTGCCATGTAAGGCCTTGACCTTTAATTAGGATGAGTGAGTTAGCTGGATGGTGCTTGCATTTGAACTGCAGCCAATACTATTAGGCAACCCCAACCTGAGCTACATCCTTCCCTCATAGTGCTTCCATCTGGCATCATCAGGCAATATCACTTTGCAAAATGCCACAGTGTTACAAACCCAGCATGCAATGGTCAAGATCAGACAGTTGGAATGACAAAGTATTGTCTTTCTCCTTCCTCTTCCTTATGGATGGGCTGCCAGGGCAGAGAGATCGGTTTCACTGGATATGAGGGCATTTCTGGTACTGGGATGGGCTCTGAGCTCAGGATTTTCTAGAACAGTATTGTAAATTAAGACAGAAATGATAGCGTGAAATCATTGTACTGTAGCATCTGTATTTGCAGAGTACAGACTCCATCTAGCAAACTTTAACTTGGTTAGTTTTGATTTAATTTCTTCACTCCCCTTTCCTCTTATCCTTTTACATTTTTCAGTTCCCCTTGCCACCACTCCCCTTCTTTTATCTTTTCCATTTTTCCCCTGTAAGACAAAATCAGGTGTTTAGTACACCTATGTGAGTAACTAATTTTAGAGATTGCTAAGAAACATAAGGCTTTCTACCTAATGGTCAGGGGTTAAAATACAGACTACATAAAGGTAAGAAAATTGTGTTAGCCTCTGTATGGTGTGTTTTGCCATTATTTTTTTTTTATTAGTGAAGAGTTAATTGATAAAATCCACTGGCCAAACTACCTTCTCAGTCACTGTGATGATAAAGGGCGATGACAGAACCAAGTAGATGAGCACAACCATCTTATAGAGTCACATGGAAAACATCACTTTCTAGGACAGAACCCAAGACCCACTTGCCAGCTTCTCAGTCAGGCTCCTCATCAGTTCAGATGGAAGAGGTCAAAGGAAAAAGAATGGCTCATTCTCTGTTATTGGGAGTGTGATGTATGAGACAACAAAAGGAAGAATGGGATTAATTGATGCTTTTCATGCCACCATTTTGGGAAGATTTCTTCTGGAGAACATTCAGTTATTCTTCAGACCAGTTCTGGGGCAGCAGGTATGGATTAGGAAGTATTTTCTTCACATGTAGACAAGGTAATGTTGTTATTGCTCTTCTGGGCTCCTGGGATTTCAGTAAGACATTGCCTTTGGGTATTATTTGAATACCAACAGAAGCAGTATTTGATTTCCAAGAATTGAAGCTCAATTACTGTTCAAGCAGTCTCCTGTCTCTTACCTCTACAGTCTCGAAGTACAGCAAAGTCCTAGCTCTGTTTATGTCTGGAAGAACTTGGGGAAGAGTTGTGTTTTGACCCTACACAATACCTTGAAAGCTTAGGGGCAAGTTTCGTTCTCATTAAACTGAGCTAAAGCCAGGTTGCTTTACATTTATGGTTGTCATTGGTTCATTTCCTTGGACTTTGCTTCCTTCGGTCCTCTTGTTGGTTAAGTCAGACCTCTCATGCTGGGAAAACAGGGTTAAGGCTTTATTTATGAGAAAAAGTTGCCCAGAAGTATAATCTTTCCCCGTCACAGCAGTAGACAGAGACATTTTTAATGCCAGTGACACATTAGGATGAGAAGTTTGTAACTGGAGGCTTGCCATGGCCAAGCTAAAAATGTAGTTACTGGAACTACAGTGGAGAGAGAACGAGAAGTAAGCAGTAATCTTTTCAGGTAAGGTGGTACCTGAACATGAAAATACCTTCTCTACCTCGGTGCTGTTGTAGTCTGGGGCGGAGAGGCAGAGACAGATGCAACAGAGGTAAATCTTTGAATAGGGATAGTATGGGAGATGGTCTAAACCTCTGGGTGTAATTAGACAACCAACATTAACATTTTGTCTTTTCTCTCAAAACACCTTTGCTTTTTAATTCCAGAAAGAGTGAACACTGAATTGTTCTGCTGGGATTCGTGGTAAACTATTGCAGAAGATCAGCTAAACTGAACAGAGATTAGCCTGCCTCCATGGTCATTTGGCTCTCTTTCATTATATTCTGTGTGTTACTGTTTCCTGCCTTATATTTTCTTCAGTAGAGCTAAGCTTTTTAATTTCTGGCTTGAGGCCTGATCTTTTCCATCTCCTTCTCTTTGACTCTGGCTTCTTTTCTTTTTGCCTCAGGCCTGACTAGTTTCTTCTTTTAATGTTTTCTTTAACACTTCACTCCTGACGGCAGGTTTTCCACACACCCAGGAGTGTAGTGCAGGTTGGGGCTAGTGAATTCACAACGTTTGCCCCTGTCTGCTTCCTATCCCCAAGTCCTCCATCACTTCTGCTCACTGTTCCTCATCTCCCCAGACTGTGCCCAGTGTCCTACCATGTTCTTTTGCCATCCTGTAGCAGCTGATCCCAGTTTCTCTGATGAAAGGGCTCATAGGCAGTCTGCCTGCCATCTGATACAGGGAAGGAGACTGGCTTTTCTCAAGGAAATCTTGGTACTGCACAAAGCTCCCTGAAAGCAACCTTTCCATCGCAGCCATGCTCATTTATCAGCAAAGGCAAAGCTTCCTTGTTTGGGGCAGGGGAGAGAGGGAAAGAGATTATAAGACCCCTTAACACCAATGCCTATGAAAATTATTTTTAAAAACCTCTGCTTCTTTAGTTCTTTTCTTTATTTTGTCTTTTCCATGACAATGTTAATTGTTTGGGGTTTTTTGTCACCACTCCTGAAGATAGAGTCCCCTCTCCTCCCACAGCCTTTGTGGGAGCTGTTCTTCCTAATTGTCATAGTTCTTCATTTGGGATTTCAGCCCAGTTTCCCCAGAGAAGACACCTGTAAAAGGGGGTATTATTTGTTTATTACTTTAACTTTCTTTGACATGCCTGGATTTTTTTCTTGTTCCCTCTCTGATTTAGAGCTTTTATTTATGCAGCCATTCTCTTAGCATGTTTCAGTTCTTCCCTTTGTCTTTTACACTTGCAGCAGCCAGGAAACAGCCTGCAGCTTAGGGTGGGGTGCAAATCCTCTTCTTCCAGACAGGAGATTTAGGTAGTTTGGAGACCACCTCAGCGATGAAACATACATAAGATAGGAGCTTGGAGAAACAGTACAGCTTTGCAAGTCATAATGGTTCTGTTAAAAATAACCTGAAACTGACACAGAAAAGAAGCAGATTTCAGAGCAAGATTCTCTACTGCTCTGCTCATCTATATAGTATATGATATCAGAAATGAAACAATTTAGAGTGCTTTCTCTTTACAGTGACTGTAGTAATTTAAACAGCTACCTAAAGCTGAGGGAAATGGCAAGACTCCTTTTTAGTACCTTCCTGAGGAGATGCACCTAGTTACAGCTCTTCCCCTTACCCTCTGAACTTCCATAGATTTCCTCCCTGAGCCTCCAGGCATCTCTGCTGGCCCATATTTTCCAATCCCTGTGAATGTGCTACCACCATCTTCAGTATTTGCTACATTCTTCCCTATATATTCTCCTGTCAGGTCATCATAGACGGTCTCACTTATTTCCATGCTGCAGCGAGCATCAAAAGGGAAAATCTTCTGTTCCTGGTGAAAAAATTGTTAGCTTCCTAAGTGTGCCTCTCATTTAAGGGAAAAATTCAGCTTCTGATTTTTTTTTTTCTATCTTTTCTACTTTCTCTTTTCCCCTCCTTTTAGGAGTGCCCTTTATTTGATTTGGGTGATTTGTATCAGCAACATAATTTCTCCAGAAACTCACTCTGCTACTTTCAGGAGTCTGTTGGTGCTATTTTATTCTTGTCATGTCAGATGCAGTAATCCAGCTGGCATTCACAATTAGATTAGGAAAAACATGAAATACCTGCATTTGCAAAATTAGTGTGGATATTTACCAGCTGGCAACTAGTTCTGTTACTTCCTTCCCACCTTACTGCTGGAAGCCCTTAATCCACTAAGCAAATGTATAAATTGATACCTTGCTGTGAATTAAGAAAATGTCTTTCTGCATTGTTAATTTCTGTGGCATGATCTCACCTCATGTTGTCTTCATAGACATGTGCCATAGCATAACCTGACATGATGTAACCTGTACTTTAATAGGCAACAGGGAGTCAGTATGATGATGGTGCCTCCTAGCAGCCTGTCTTCAGAGAACCTTGAAAAAACCAAATAAACAAAACAAACAAAACCAAAACAAAGCAAACCCCAAAACCAAACAAAACCAACAACAAAACAAACAAAACCCAAAATAAAACAAACAACAACAACAAAACCACCAATCCACAAAACACAACAACCCACAAATTTTGTTTTATTCACACCCTTTAACACATCCCCAGGACCTGCAGGGCAGTGAACAGATAGAGAGCAGAAGGCAACATGGCAACATCTGAGCCTACAGCTACCCAGAGCCTATTTTCAGAACACTGAGTGTTAACTGAGTGCTGGAGGCAATCATTTGGAGGCTCAGAAACCCCTAAAGCCAGTATTCAAATTCCACCTGGGTTTAAATAGACTCTTTTCTCTCTTTACATAAACAGGGTTCCCTGAACCTTGTTCCCTGTGTGTCATCCCTCTGATGAAATCTTAAAGATTCTTCTGAATGCACAAATTGGCAACTTTTACTATTAAAATGCAGATACATTTCAATTTCCCAGGACTTTTGTAGGAACATTCACAACAGAAATGAGCATGCCTAGCTGTGAAACTCCAGTTTATACTGGGATCTAATTTATGTTTAATTTCTTGCTCCCATTTCCCCCTCACATGATCTCTCCTTCCTCCAGCCCCTAAAACTCTCCTAGCTTAAATTCAGATCTCTTTCAGAATTCTTCTCCCTGGTTAGACAAGAGTCCAAAAGCAAGAGCAAGAAATAAAGACATGCCTCACAACCAGACCTCAGTTTTGTTTGCAGTCAGCAAAGGATTAATAGATGGCTCACAAAGCATTAGTCAGGGGCTGCTGAGGTATTTGTTCTTCAGCACCAGTCAGAGACCTAAGGCAGTAAGTCCCTTGTGAGGAAACACTGCTCTTAACACTTTTATGCTTAATCTGCTGGGATGATAGTCTGAGCTCCATGATGCATTATGACAATGACATCCACAAGTTGCAAACCTGTATGCTGTTCTGTCAAGGAAATGCTTTTCTAAATATGCTGAAAGCTGACAACTATCTGTTTGTGCAGCTTACTAAATTCTAGGTAATTTTCTTCTTATAAAAGTGGAACAAGACTAGGGGTAAACAATAAAGAAAAAGAATGTAAAATTCCCCAGAAATTACCTGTAATTATCCCTTAGGAAAAGCATCAGAGGATGCTCTTTCCTCTCCTGCCAACAAAGTTGTCCTCATGCTGCTGATGTCCTGTGATGTTTTCACCCTTTGCCCCAACCCCTACAGCCTCCCTCTCCTCACTCTCTCCCTTCATCCTTCAATCATGCAGAGTTCTCCTTGCACACAGGCTGCACTTCCCAAGGAGCAGGCTGGTCCTCTCTGACTGCCAGAAGCTGCCTCTCCCACATCTTGCCCCTGCTGCCACACTTGGATCTGCTGCCTGGAGAGATACTTTTCCAGCCTGCTTGTGGCAGGATGGTGCAGGAGCAAGCAGGCAGCCTGGCACATTATTTCAGGGGCAACATCATAAAAGGAGAGCAGCCTTTCCTGAGGACAGGCTTTTTCCAGCCGAGGATTCATGTGACTAGATCAGGACAGTTAGCTGGTATTTGCCAGGGTGAAACCTTCTGTGCCTCAAGCAGCCAGGAATCTAGACACTAAAATGTCAGCAGCTTTGTCGCCTCCCTGGTGCACACTGGCATGGAGGAGAAAAAGGCTGTTTTCCTCCTTGCAGTGGCCTTGCCAGTAGATGAGACCTGTGTGGGAACTGGTGTGTGGAGATGAGGGCTTCAGCACTCAGGCCCCCACAAATCTCCTTCTGTCTTTTAAGGTCTGGGATTTGCCCAGATTTGGGTGAGGCAGGGTGCTGATGGGATGAGCCTGGGCACTTGGGGCTGTCCCTTGTTCACAGGGAGTGAAGCAGCCCAACTGCAGCTGCCTTCAGTACAGGAGGTGAACTTGTCCTCTCCCAGAATAGATTCCCCCCCGCCAGGAGACACAGCTTGCCTCTGAGTTTCCAGAAGGGCTCTTGCTCCTGCCCTTTGAGAGCATCCTTGTGCAAGGTGCCACCCTGCTATTGCCACGTCACCCAGAACAGAAAGATTCAGAGATGGAGGAGTCCAGCCCTGGCTGTGAGAGGGTGAGCCCCAGCAGAGAGGGTGAAGGAGTAATGAAGTTTAAACAAAACAAAAAATAAAAGCCTCTCTAAATTTTCGTATAACTGTGTTGACATGCAAAAGCTTAGTGACAGTTTATTTAAACCAACACTGTTACCTATTAAATTGCAAAGGACCAAGTCCTTTTGTATTCATGAAGAAGAATTCATGAATTCCGTAACAGTTAACTTTAAAAATGCAGCAATATGCTGAATGCTGATTGCTTAGTTGCATAAAAAATGGGGGAAAAAAAGTAAATCAGAGAAATATTTTATTCTGTTATTTTCATGCCAAGTTCATTACTGCAGCAGGTGTGCTGCTATCAGCTGTAACCCTGTACTGCTCTCATGAACTGCATTTCTCTGGCTCCAAAGCCCCCTTGTCCCTCTATGGTTTGCCTGCAATGGCAGAGAAGAGCACATTTGGTTGCCCATTAAGGCTTGCAAGAGCTAAGCTAGGAAAAAAGCAAGGTGCAATGGGAGTGCCAGGCACAAAGTTAAGAGTTAAAGTGTGCGTTTATAATGTATCATGGTGTGCCAGATTATTCACACTACTGCTCCACAACTTGAAATTGAGGGTGTTAAAAACAAGATGTTCAAACCCAATCTAGATGATTTCTCAGGGGCTGCTGTATAAATGTGCTAACCGTCACCAGTGAGAATAAAGCAAACATCAGGAAAAAAAAAAGTAAGCAGCCTGGTCTTTGGTGAATTCACTCTGAGTCTTAAGTGTCAGGAACCATTGTACTTATCAACTGAAATCCGACTCCCACCCTTATCCCGGCTTTCCATCAGCCCTTGCACTGCAGTGAGCAAACTTCTTCTGAAGGATTGTCGGTTTGTAGCCAGCACAGGCAACACATCTCTGTCAGGAACAGTAATGCATGTTGACAAGTGCACATTAATTTTAGATTATTCATCCTGACAAGACTGTTGATTTGGAGGTTTGCTGCAACTGTTGGTTTAAACAGGCACAGAAGGAAGCTAGAGGCATGAACAAAACCCAAAAGGGGACTTCTGGGAGGGAAGCTAATATCCTGATGAAAAGTCTTCCTAAATTTGTCTAGAGCTCATCTTTGAGCTTGGAAAGCTGAAGTGAAATAGAGATGTATTTCAAGGTCTAGCAGCACAGGACACGTAACCATGGCAATTTAACCTATTCAGGCTGAGATAGGAAGAAGCAGGATTGAGTTCCTCCAGTCCTTTTATACAGGAAATGCTCCATGTACGATAAAGGATGAAGGAAAGGTTGTCAGGGAATGAATAAAGGAAATTAAATTAAATCCATGGCTGGGGGTTGTCCTGAGCTCCAGAGCTACTGGGGACGTGTCTGACTCAGCCAGTCCTCATTGCCAGGGCTGAAAAAAATGCCATGTTAGATTTGTAAACACCCCCCCGCCTTCAAAGAAAAGGTCTGTGAAGGACTTCTCTCAGAAAGTCATATGAAGAGATACAACTCACCAGTGTGTGTTTTTGGAAAGGCCTTCCTCTCAGAAGGAAACAACAGAGTATGCTGGAGGAGTTCTCTTCAGCGTATGCAAAGCATCCACATCTGATATCTGCTATGAAAAACAGGTGTAAATGTCTTGCTGCTCATCACACTCCCTGTCCCCTGTGCACCCAGAGCCATGAAACACCTTAGTGAGTTACTACCAGGCAAATGATGCAAATGCATTCATAAGACTTCAGTAACAACTTTATGAATTTTCATGGATCATTTTCATGGATCACGCATCATTTAAACAAAAAAGACTAACAAGCAGTTGACAAAATTATTTGGCTTCTGTTCACACTCCTTAATATCTATCTCAATGAGTTGTTACCCTGAAACCAATAAAATTGAATGAACCCCAGTCAGCATATTCAAGTGATATGCAACATGTCACAGAGTAAAACTGTCTGCCATCTTCATGAGCAAGAGGAAAATTGATATAAGAAAAGAAGAAGTTTGAGTGTGAGGTACTGTGTATTCAGGTTCCATTATTTGTTTGGCTTTTTTTTACAAAAAATACAGTTGGATGAGATAGCCTTGGTGTACTGGTGTGTCAGAGTCAAGTGTGCCTTGCTCTTACAGCGAGGAATTCCACAGCTGTGGGACAGGAAGGTGTTTCTGTACTTCTTACCATCAAGCATCACTGTTTGCTTTTCTCTGAAGACTACATATTTAATGTACATTGCACAGCTACAGGCAACACTTTAACATTATCTTTTGGTAACTACAGCTTAATGGTCTTCAAATTCACAGAAGTCAGACAATAGTTCTTGTCACACATAAACTTTTATATTATTAAAATAAAATTCTAGTAAAAACCCCCCAAACTTCTTTGAGATTTACAGTACAAAGAGCTAAAACTGTTGTCCTGTTTGAAACTTCAACAGCAAGCAGACTCCATTCCAGAGGTCCAAGTGTTTGATGTTCTCTTTAAGGGATGATTTAGCTTATGGACTGTTAGTACTGTTAGTATTGGTTATTTTTGTGAATGCGGACCTGAGCATTCCAGGTATGCAAGACTTTGGACTCAGGTTTCATTCATTCTTACAAAAGTGCTATCTTTTTGTACCGAGAGGTGGCAAGGAGAGATGTTGAGGTGGTGTATGGGCTTTTCTACTAAGGTTAGTAAATGTCAGTGTTGTGAAGTCTAGCAGAAATGATGACCAGGTCTCAAGAGACTGATCCTTCTGTAATTTTCATTGTGAGTGACTCAATGGTGACCATTTAGTGCTATTGGATAATGATTAGAGGAGGGTTTTCCAGAGATTGTGTTGCTGCCTGTTTAGCATAGTCCTCACCTGGATCACCTGAGCTCTTTAAGCTCTGCTCTTCTCTGCAGCAGGAACAGTACCAGTAGAATTAGTATCAGAGGCAGAAAGTGTTTATGAACTCTGAAATAGGGCCATCTTGTTGAAAGGGTCATGAATGAAAGCTTAGGCTTCAGTTTGCTGCTGGGAAACATCAGTGGCTTACAGTCACATGCAGCTGAATGCTCTGCATGGGCAAGGGGTAACTCCAGCCATATGGACTTTCAGAACAAGACAGAGAGCAAGGCGGATGCAGCTTTCCCAAAAGTGAGTACCTGACTAAATAGCATAAAACCTGGCAATACTCGAGGCATCTTCGTTCAAATAGAAAAAAAAAAGTAAGCTGACTTATTGAACCTGCTGCTGTTCACAGCAGCAGCACTGAACTGTGAAGCTGTAACACGCTATCCTTCATGCCAGGCTTACCAGCCACTTGCAGCTGGATGAGTCCAAAGCAGAGGGCCCTAATCTAGCTTGACTTCTTAACCTTAGGAGACTGCTTATGGCAACGTAAGGGTTTCTTTTTGCCCGAGCACATTTGCCCCACTGCCTTAACTTTACTTTCCTTTTACAGGCAGAACTTTGTACCCTGCTATTGCTTTGCTTTCCTTCCCCTTCTGTCTGCCCCAGCATGCACCCTGCATGCACGAGTATAGGCAAGGGATGGCCAAGACTGTGCTATGACCTGCAGTTTATCTTCTACTTGGAAAACAGGGTGGAAGGGGCAGGCATTTCCCCTCAGGCTGCAGCAGTCTGTAGAAAGGGTTATGTGGCATGCTTGATACATGAAGAAAACCTTGGTTTAAGTCCCAAACAATTACAGCTAACTCATTTCAAAAGATTATGGCTTGTGTGTGCAGTGGCACTATAGGGTGGAAGGGTGAGGTCTGTGGGCCCTTCCATCACTCCCAAGGAAAGCTAAAGGGAAAAAAATGTAGTAGAGCTGTGAGTGGAAGAGGATTTTGTAGGATGGCCCTTGAAATCATATAAACACTGAAGAAAATCTGAGTAAGAAACTCTTCACCCATCACCACTCTGTGCTCTCAAATGCCTTACATGCTAACTCTTTTACATACCAATGCTTACAGGATTTTTCCTTTTCCTTTAGCCATAGCTGTTTCAGTAAGATTAAATAACAAACTCCAGGATTTTCTAATACTTGAGTGTGTAAAATAATTCAGTGGTCATCTGTAATCTTTTTTCCCTAGCAGAGCTCTTTCTCTCATCAGCTTAATATTTAAAGTGGATTCATTTTTAATGCCTTAATATGCAAACACATTTATGTCAAAATTGATTCAATATTTAAACTTGTTCAGTTTCAAACACATTTTATGCTTCAGCTGCTTCAACTTGTAGATTATTTCAAACGTGGAATTGATTCGAAAATTAAGCAGGTTTAAATGTTCAATCAATTTATTCTAAACTATGTATATGTTTTAG
This sequence comes from Todiramphus chloris collaris, assembly GCA_025345505.1. Classification (NCBI taxonomy): domain Eukaryota; kingdom Metazoa; phylum Chordata; class Aves; order Coraciiformes; family Alcedinidae; genus Todiramphus; species Todiramphus chloris. The sequence goes on along the minus strand of JANVCC010000101.1, from coordinate 1,205,958 downwards.
AGACCTATACTGAGAAATAATAATTTTTTTTTTTACCGGTGCTTTTGCCATTCACAATGTGTCAGCAGTTTGAAAGTAAGTTTGAAAGTAAGTATCTCTACATATGGATGTTCATAATGTCTCTGAAGTTCAACCAAGTCTACTATATGACTTAGAGAATGGCAAATGCTATATGACTTAGAAAATGGCAAACTCACACACTGTGCTGAATATAGTATATATACCAGCTAACCTCAGAAACATATATCTGTCTGTCTTCAAAAATGTTTGTTGAAAATTAGGATGAAAATCTATCTGCCTGTCTATATACTTAGGTATATAAAATTTCAAATTATGTCATTTCCAAACAGAACTGTGAATTTAGATTGTATTTGTGGAACAACCTGAATGGACAGAAATGGGATTTGTCAGTGTGCTAGGTAGAAAGGAAGGGGGTCTGAAGTCACCACTGACGTCCACTGAATGGATTCCAGCAATCTCAGTCAATTCTCTCCTCTACCTGCATACTCTGAGCCCTGAAAAAGGATACTGGGTATTTCAGGAAGCAGAACCTTTGCTCTGCATCCTAGCACTGTTGTTCCACTGTGTAAAACAGACAAATATTATTTGGAGTGGAAACTGAAAGTAGGTTTCCAGACTCTGAGGTGAGTATCCAAGCCACAGAGCTATAAAGTCCCTCACATTTCTCTTTTATGCTCATGGGTGCTTAATTATTTATGCAAAGTGGCATAAAATAAACATGGTAGATTAAAGGCAACACATAACCAAATTTCTTAAGATCCTGTGTCTTTGGAAGTCCAATCTGAAATCCCTTCTTTCCCTATTTCAAAGCAGAGATTTGAAGTCTGTTTTCCTACTTCTTGAAGTACATGTAAAATGCTCCAAAGCATATTATTAGAACTTGTAATTTTTATTGATTGCTTTTTTTTTTGTTCTTCAAAAAGCTCAAGAAGCACTCTTCAGTGAAAGAGAACAGGAGGAGGAAGGGTGAAGTGGGATCTTTTGATTGATTTTTGTCCATTTCAGTGGTGAGGAGCGGAAAAATAAATGTGGCTTGAAGTATGTCTCTTTTTGTTTTGCTTTGGCTGTTGAGAAAAACCCTCTCAGGAAGACTTAATGTTTTGCAGCTGCTTTTTTATATAATAGCATAAGAACAAAATCTCCAGTTTTTCAGCTGGTATGGCTTTCTTTGTAGTTTTATGAGAGATAGTACTGAATGGCTCCAAAGATCTTTGCAATTTGATGCGTAGGTGATGTTTTTATGGTAGATAGAGAAGGACTTTGTTGTTGTTGTTGTCTGGTTTGTATAAATGACCAGAGGTTCTGTGCTTCTGTTGTTATTGATCTGGTATTTTTAATGAGTGTTAACAGAAAAAAGGTTAGGTTATTGTCAGATGACTGCTTGCAACACTGTTGATGCTTTCTAGTAAGACTTCTGCACACAGCTGTTTTCTGTCCTTCAGAGACTGCTAATTTTGCACATGCCGTTAATACATTGCAATCCAAAGGAAAAAAAGCTCAGTTAAATTATTTCTCAGGTTGATTATCATGTGTGAAAGTAGAAATTAGTTAGAATTTTGGCTATTTTTCAAGATTCCTATAATTTTAACATTTTGTTCTTTAAAATGGAATGTTGTATAACATCAGTTAATGATGGGGGTTTTTATTCAAATTAAAATTTCTGAGTTGTGAACATCTGAATGTTGGACAGAGTACAGATATTAACTGCTTTCATTTCAGAACCATTTAATACACACAGAAGTATTGCCACCACCATGGATTCCTGTTGAAAACAGACAGGTTATATATACCTGTCAACATCATCTGTAAAAACAAGAAGTAGGTTTCACATTTGCATAACTTTCTAGATTTTCAGTAGGCATGAACCAGCCCATGAGACTGTGGACTATTACAATCCTGAAAGAAAGACAACCACCGTCCACTGCCTAGGCATCATTATTTAATTTACTAAGGTAAAAATACCCTAACAGTTCACATCCAGAGATAACTTTTTCAGGGCACACCTAAAACTCCCAACAGTAGCGCATAGTGCTACTTACTTAGTGCTGCTTACTTACTTTCAGACTTACCCGCTTGTTTCCAGAAGCAATATTTCTCTTAGATTAGTAGCTGCCATTCCTGTGCAACTCCTTTCCCAATGGATGCAGCCCCTGGATGCATCTGGGCTGTGTCCAGAGTCCCTGCACTGCACTGTCCAGCACCCCAGCGTTCATGGGTGTTGTGTGCAGGAACAGCTCAGCTCATCCCGGGTTTGGGCGTGGCCTTATTTTGGAACTTCAGTTCCCCATATTGAAGGCTAATGGGGAGCCAGGTCTACAGTATCAAAGGCATAACTCCCAGGGTGCAACCAGGAAGTGAAGGAGCAGAGTATGGTCCAGTGTCACAGTTTAGGGTCAGGGCAGACCCTTAGACCTATAACAGATGCTCTCTGTTAACCCCCCCTTTCTCCCTAAAGGGGAAGAGAAAGGGAATAAGGGAGAGAGACTTAGCAATTAGAAAAGGAAACTAGAACAGCTTTAATGAAAATGAAATTAATAATGATAAAAAATGGAATATATACAAATATATACAAAACCAGTATTGAACCCAACCCCCTGATGGTAATTACATCACTGTCACCACTGATACTGTGCAGTTACCAGGGCAGTCCCAGACTGGGCCCCGCAGCAGACGGGAGCTGTGTTCAGGAGCTGGATTCTGGAACCGGGTTCAGGAACACACAGACCGGATCGAAGGCAGAAGGGTTGGAGTCCTCCTTGGGTTCTCTCCTTTCACTTTCTGCACCCCCCAACATGGTACACGAGATCCAGCAGTGGCCTTAGTCTGCACACCAATCCTTGGTAGTAACTCTAACCATGGGGTGTTATCACTGCTGGAAGCAGACACTGTCTGTGAGAACAGGTTGCTAACTGCAGAAAGTGCAGTTAGTTAGAAGAACTGAGATGAAAAGTAAAATTACTGAACAGAATTAGTTCTGTTCTCACTCAAACCAGGACATCCAGGATGAGTAGGGCTTCTGATGACAGGACCTCTGTCCCTCTGGCAGAACAGTCAGCCTTTGGAAGCTCTGCCTGGGACCTGGTGAGGAGGAGTAGTCTTAATGTCATGTCCAGAATCTGCTTTGCTGGAGAGAAGGATGGTGATACATGATTTACCTGTGGGAAAACATAATTAAGATACAATCTGAAGGGAGATCAGGGAAGTTATCTGGGTGTAAACACTGTGAGAAATTAGGAAATGGAGAAATGGCTAGGAAATCACTGTCTGATTTTATCTAAAATACCCTCTGTGCCTCCTGGGACACAGTCTGGCATGACAAGAAAAACAGTTTAATTCTGTATTGGTTTCAGTGGGTTAACAGGTCTACAGGCTCAATGGTGTTAACACGACCTTGTCACTGCAGAACATTAGACAATTAGATACATTCATGATTTTGACACAGAAATCTCAGTCTGCTTAGTACTATGGTAAACAACTAGCTCAAATATCTATCACCCTTTATTAGAGATGCAGAATAAGAACAGAAAAAGATCAGTGACCAAGAAGTAACTTCTTTTTAGCAATATACCACATCCTTAGACCATTTGGAAACCATTTAGCTGATATTAAAGAAGATAGTGATTACTCTTGTTAACAATAAACAAATAAATAAATATATCATCTGGGCTGAGTTGGAGCTATTTTGTCACATTTTGGTTCCTTAAGACAAGAAAAAAAGTACAAAATATGCAGCAAAGAAGGATCAAAGAGCATCAGAATGGAAAAAGAAAATGCTTTGGTCTCTAGGACTGGCTCTTATTTGCAGTGGTGCTTCTAGAGAATGGCAGGCATGACACATGCTCTTCTTGGTCCTTTCAAGAGCCAGTGTGTATGGACTGGCATTGGGTTGACTGGCTGGTAGCTCCTTGTAGCAAAAAAAGCTCCTTGTAGCAAAATTCTTAGCCAAGAATGTCAAATTTGAACAAAAAGACACAGGAACATTGAAAAGTACAGAAATGTATGTAAGAATATGCAAATCATGCAAAAAGCAAATTGGATACATGTTACTTTAGAAAAAGAAGTTTCTTACCCATAACTGCTCAATTACTGTATAAAAGACCATAAAGCAAAGAAAAACAACCCTATCAGATCTGAATATTCCCAAGTTGCAATCCAACATGCACACAGTCATAATGGAGCTATAGAGATTTAGATGGAGCATCCAGTGATACATGAATCCATTCTAAACTGTAGTTTCATACATGAATTATCAGGTAAACAAAATGTATATTTGTGTACTTCTAGTACTCAAAAGTTTCAAGCTCTGAGTCCGTATACTCTCTTTGTGAATTATCTGCATTGATGTAAGATCCAAAAGGCAGATGAGCTACAACACTATGTCTGTATTCTCAAATAAAGCTACCATGACTCAGAACATCTGAAAAAATGAGAAATAGGAAATGTTAAAAGCCATCTGTCCTAACTTGCAAGATATATTTATGAAATGCACAATGCATTAGGTGTTACAGGCTGCTGTTTCATTAATTACATTTTGTAATGAGATTTTTCTTTGTCTTTTAAATAGCTTTTGTAAGACTAAAGAATATCATTACATCAAAGGAAATACTCATATAACCTGAAAGATCTGACATAAGCCCTCAAATGCCAGGAAACCCATAGATGGTATTAGAATCCTGTGTCTACCTCTAGCAATAATGCAAATCAGTAAGAAGTTCCAACAAAATGTCATCTGTTATGCAATAATTCTGCAACAGAAGGACCTGAAGGCAGACAAAGTGAATATGCCCAGCTGATCACCTTTTCATAACAGTAACATTGCCATTGAAATATTTTTAAATGCCATGATTTGTTATCTCTTAAGGCAGGGTTTGATACCTCTCAGAGACACATTCATACTAAGAAAGCTTGAGATTCTGTTCCCCCTGAAGATGGCCTTAGGATGTTCTGCCCTGTAGGAACCTTCCTCTCCTCCTTGACATTATCAAATCCTCTTGCCCACCATTACTTCTGCTCATGGGGGCAGGTATTTTACATTGCCTCTTCTAGCAAGGATGCAGAGGTGACATTGAGTTTGGGATGCAGTCGTGTCTTCTCAGCCTTTTGTAATTACCCTAGCAATTTGCTTTGAAGCAGAAATGCAGTGGTGAAGCAAATGTACAAATTATCACCATGCACCACATATTTGTTGAAAAATCTACACAGTTCTTAAGAAGACAGAGTCAGGACAAGAAATACAAGGCTCCTATTTATATGTAGAGGACAATCAGAACAGAGCATACCGTATTTTGCATATTATTCCTTATTTATTTGTGTTATTTAGATTAACTTCTATAAAAGAAAAGAATGATCTTGAATTCAGGGTTTTTTCTGGTTTTTTAAAATGGGAGAACATATACCAGCTGTAATAGATATTTCAATAAACTAATAATAGAAGTTATCAGGATTTTTTCTAACTATCACATTTTATGGGCTTGAGAGTTAAGTAATGAAGAAGGATCAATATAGACAAACAAACAGATATGACTTGCATACACTGTTTCCTAAGTTCAGAACAAACTTTCAGAACTGTCTTGTAATTGTAGCCATATATTTTGAACGCTGTGGAAAATCAGCCATGCAAAAAGTATTCTAAAAACAAACATGAGCATAATAGTCTCCCTCCCCAACCCCACTACCACTCAAAAAAAAAACCCAAAACAAACCCAAACAAACAAAAAAAACTCCAACCAACTAACAAAACCCATGCATTTGCTTCCCTTGCTTTGGTCAGAAAAAAGAAATTTGCATATGCTGTTTAGTCCAAACAAGATCAGTCAGGGACCAGTGATGAAAATTACTACAGACTTCCATATGAAAAAATAGTGAAAGTCTTGAAGCTTTTTATGCTGGCAGTGAAATAAATAACATGGAGCATGACAGAGGCATACCAAGTAATGAATGCTATAGAGGAGGCAACGTGGGAACTCCTGATTACCTTTTCTGTATAAGATGTAACTAACTGCTAAGATGATGATGTATTTTTACCCAAAAGCACAGTTAAATATGATATTCATTGCCACTAGCTATCATCCAAGCCAAGAGGCCTGAGAGGGCCAGGAGCCTAGTAAAAAAAAAAAAAAGTTAAAAGATTAGAAATATGTACATACATTGAGGCTGTTGTTTCCCCGAGTCAACTTAAAAATATAACAGACCATAAAGACATAGCCTTCCAAAAAAAGCCTAAGACTGACATGTTTTTGACATCCAGTTTTTTCCATTGTGGTGTGTTACAAAGTTTTTGCACATCCTCTGGAACTTCTATTACCAGACACTGTCAGAGGGGGGAGCCTGGGAGAGGGGTGCTAATACTCTGCACTGGCTTAACAGCATTTGTATATATCTATAATGGAAATAAAGCAGGGCTACAGCATCAAGAGGTCACCCCTGCCTGAACACAGCATCAGTTATACCTCCAGTTTATCCTGGTTTTAAAGATGTTTGGGAATAAAAGTACAAGAGCATCCTTATGCAACCTGCTGCAGTGCTTGATGAGTGTTGTCCTTGCAAGGTCTTCCTGATTCTTCCTCACTGGCAGGGAAGCCTCATGCATTGGCTGTCCACTATTAACACTGAGAGTGGGTTATGCCTTTCTCTTCATGACACAGTTTTATGTGTTTGATAACTGATTGATGCTGCCTCCTTAGTTCTTTCTGCCTGAGGCTAATTAGCTGCAGGCTTTTCTCTGAAGTCACATTTTCCAAGCTTCTAATCTGCCTTAGTGTTTGCCTCTTCCCTCTGTCCAGTTGAGTCACACTAAGGATATACCTTACTTTTCCCCTCTCAGGTTACATCCAGTGTAAAATAAGAAATGGATACCCATTTTGAATGACTAAATTTTGTAGTATACTATGTGAACAGGCTAATATAAAGATGATAGTGGTTCACATAAAAAGCTGTTATTCATTTGTTTACTAAGTGTAATTTAGCTTTCGTTGTTTATTAAATAGCAACTTGCAACATCCCATGCCAAAGTCTGAATTCTGTATGACTGAGAATCTCACAACAGCATTTAGCAATATTGAAGAGTTTGGTCGTGTGTGGATTTGCAGTTTTCACAGAATTCAGCAATAGTCTTTCAGAAATATGTGATCTGAATGGTTAACTTCCTTCAGGACTTGATGATTATTGATCTTCTAGGAAAGATAAACTACAGAAATGTAGCATATCATTAAGTGACTGTTTTGACCCAAATATGAGCAACGGGTTTGTCACTGATGGTGCAGTGATGTATAGAGCAATGCATGTAAATTCTCAGATATGTTAATCTTGTGTGAGATGCTGAGAATAAAAAAAATAACATTCAAAAGTTAATGAAGGAAATCTAAGGAGAATAATTTGGTAATTATTAATTTAATGTCTTGTACTAAAATTTTCAAAATTACATCTTTTTTTTAACATTCCCAAATTTGATTCTTTTTGCTAATTCTACATAGAAAAAAAATTCAAATATCTGTAAAGATATGTAAAGTGCACCTTTCCTTTCCAAATGACACAATTGTCTAAGCCATGAAATGTGAGATTTTCTTAGGTAGATAACACTGTCAAAAGTTCTAGTATAGCCACTATGGCATTAACATTAAACTGCCTCCATAAATAAATATTGCTTTAATTTTTTTCTGGAAACTGCCAATGTGCTGGCCGAAGGATGGGGGTTCATACAACCTTTTCTAGATTGTGTTAATTTCCAGCCCCAGTGAAGAGACAAGCCCAAAGATAACCCATCACTCAACTGACTGTCAGTGTTAATCAGCCTGTTAATTATCTCCCAGGACCCCTTCAAAACTCCCAGTCACACATCTTGCCTCTGTGCCTTTTCTTCTCAGTTGGCTCTGATCATTTTCTGGCTCCAACCTTGGAGGAATAGCAGGAACTCCTGCTGTCCACCTCCTGCCTCCTACCACAGGTATAAGTGAAGCAACTGGAGTCAGGCAGCTATACCCTGGCCAAGAAAAGACAGAAAGCCAACCTTTTGCCTTGGACTAGTTTATTTTTCCCAGAAGAAAAGTGGAGAGCAAAAGAGGAGTCATACCCCTTTCTGAGTCATTCACTCATTCATCTGCTTTTGCATCAGCACAGATAACATGCCCATCCTCAGTGTAGGCAGGTGGCTACATTTTTATGTAGATTTTAAATTTGGAGAAATATTTTATCAGGTCTTAAAATTTGATCCAATGTTTGGCAGGCTATGTTGCTACTGCCACTCATTGCCAGGGATTATGCTCAGCAGTGGGAGAGAAGGGGTGTGACTAGATAGAGCTGTTCTCTTTTTCTGCTTTATTCTGTGAATCTAGTGGCATTGATCTGCTGCAATTAATAAAAGCAATTGTGTACCTCGCTCATCTGCAGACTCCTAATATTCTTGCAAACACAACAGTGCTGTTTGCTTTATTTTCTACGAAAGTGTTTTCCCTCTCCATACTCCTACTCACGTACAAGGGAAGGCTATTAACATACTGCAGTTACCTGATCACAATCAGGACCTCACAACTTGATTTTACTTAATGGCTCTTTATGCACTGGAAGGTGTTATTATTTATTCAAAGTGAGTCATGCCTCTTGTTCTGAGCACAGAGATTCTTTCTAATTCTGCAATTCCTTCTTTGTTTATTTAAAGTTCAAAAGAAGAAAAAGAAAGCGAAACTAACCTTTCCTTTATATTTAAAGCCATACAACTTGCAAAACAGAAATCCCTGCAAAACCAGTCCTGGCATGTCACTTAGCTGGATGTTAGGCCTCCACTTAAAGAAAATACCTGTGATACACTGGCCTAGAAGGGCCTTCAGAAGTAACACATCCTGGCTGTTCAAGGGTCAGATGCCCCTCTAGGCAGAAAAAGATTGGCATGTGACAGCACTGAAGTGTCACCTCTGGGTCATAGCACAGAGGTCTGTAGTCTCCATATCTCTAGCCTTCTGTTATCCAAGCTGTTTGAAAAGCTTTGGGTGTATTTAACTTCACAGCCTCCTTAAGAATATGGATGATGCCCTTACTGCCATTTAAGGAAAGTAGCAAATGTTAGCCGTAAGCAATTTGAAGAGGAGTGTAATCTTCCTTAGGTTTCCGTGGTCATGTTTTGTTCTTATCCTCTGGCTGCGTATTAGACTCAGAATGCACAGGAATGGAAGGGGATGGACACCAATTGCTCACAAAGTGCTTTCCTTGGTTACTGTGGGAAGATCTGGGCAACACATTTTAATATGCAGTTCCCTTAAAATCCTTCCTGGCCTTATGTATGAGAAAAAGGCTCATGAACAGTTGGGGTGAAAATCCTGAATTATCATTCCAAGAGGATGGCGGTCTTCTGTCAGGGATTTCTCTTGCACTGGGAGAAAAGCATCTAATAAGGCATTCAGTAGCCCAAAGGCAGAGAAGGGGGATTTTTTATCCATTTATATGTAACTTTACTCTAAAAAATTACCACATAAAAAGAGCATACTATTGCTGAGGGGGTCTAACAAAACTCTTGAGTTTCTTCTGCTTCCCTTTATTTTGCCCTGCAGACTCGATGCAGACAGGCAGACAGAAGCTATGGTTTCTATCCTATCAAATGCATCATCCTCAGAAGTGTTTACAGAGAGCTAATTAGTTGCAAGCTGCCTAATTGCAACAAGGCCAATAGAACTGCACGAGGTTCAACAGTGGCACAGTTTGGCCAATTAGCCGTTCATGCTTGGTAACTGTGTAAAAGACATTGCCAGTCTCGATATACATATGGTTTTCAAGATCTGCAGTCAGGAAACAAATATGCATTTTACTCTCAAGCTTAATGTATTTTGTGCAGAAAATCATACTTAAATAATATGTATAGACACCCACAATGTGATCTTTGCTGTAGCAGAAGATCCTAAGATAACATCATATTTTAACACTCGTGACTACCCTGTGGGACATAGACGTCTTGGAGGTCTTCAAATGTAGATACGTTTTTACTTCTTTTTTTCTGAATTTAATCATGAAGTTACATCTACCATAGTATATGTAGGGTTAATGTTTAATTCATTAAATCCTCAAGGAAATACGCAGGTTCTACACTAAACCATGAAAATCTGCCTTTTCTGTGCAGACACCCTATTGCCAGACTCACCTCAACACCTCTCTACACCTAACATCTCTTGATTAGAGGAAAACAATATTAATGTGGGTGTTAAGTTGCTTAAAGCTCCTCACTTCAGCAATTCAGAGTAATATTAAAATGTGCAATCACTGGCAATTGAGACCAGAATTAAGGGCAGACCTGTAAAGCAAATGCATCTCAAGACTGACTGCTTTCCTGAAACACAAACTACTGAATGTCCAGTGGTGGCACAGGCACTGCAGAAGGAAGAACAGGGAAGAAAAAGAGCATATTAGCAAACACAACATATACCTATTTAAATCAGACAAAGCTACCACTTCAGGCCAAAGCTTAGGAGCAGAAAAGCTTAGGAGCAGAAAAGCTTAGGAGCGGAAAAGCTTAGGAGCAGACCTGGCACTTGGCATCCCTTGTTCTCACAGCAGAATGCATGCCAGAATGGTCCCTGGCATCTGCCTGTTTTACCTGCAATTCAGGGCTCAGCTCAGCCCAGGATGGACGTGGCTATACCTGCACCTTCACCCCAGTCTGGGCATTCATCTTGGTCACAGAGCACCCCAGATACCTGGAGGGTTCTACACCACTGAACTTGTATGCCCAGGCCATGACAAACAGAGTCCCCCAGGAGCTCACCAGGATGCTGGGGAAAAAGGGAGGCTGCTAAAAAGGCCTAGACCAACAGAGAGGCAGACAGTGAAGAGAAAGAGGAACTGTGTACAAAACAGACTGGTAGAAGAGAAATAAAGACAAAGGGACTGGTCACTGGCTACCCTAGATCATTTTGCCAGTGCCTCCTTGAATCTGAAGTCTACTGAAACTCATTTGCAGCTCTGTCCCTTCCCAGATACATCATACTAAAACTCTTCAAGGCTAAACCACTATGTAAGATTTCGGGAAAAAATGAATGAGTGTTCCCCTTCACTACTCTGCTCAAAAAAAACACCTAAAATGTCTTCGGCCCTGTGATAGTCATTCCTTCCTCAGCTGGCTCCTTTGAGTTTTCTTCTCACCCACTTCTGTTCCCCTTTCTACTTCTTCTGTGCGATCTTTTTGGTAGAAAGTCCATGAACAGGAAAGGCAGTAAATACAGTGTGTGTTCAACCATTGCCAAAAGCTGAAGTCACTTCACAGAGACAGAGGGATCTGGGGCTTACTATGTAATCCTGAACATGGCAAAACTCATTGTGAGGCTCTAATCACAAGACGCATTGCTACAGCCTGTTCGGGCTTCCTGTTCTGTCAGTCAAAAATAATCTTTATTATGTTATTGTTAATTTAAAACAAGCAAACAAACAAACAAAAAAACCCAAACCAGAATGTCATGTCTTAATAGTCTAGTGTTCTGGATTGGAAGAAAATTCATTTCATTGCTCAGGACCGATTTATGATAGTCTTAAGTAAGCTTTCTTTAACAGGTGTTGCTGCTGTATATTGCATGCCTCAGTTTACTTGATAAGGAATATGATTAAACCAACACAAAGTAGTCTGTGACTCACATTTAATGAAATGAAAACAGTATCATCATTAAACAGCAAACAGAGCTGTTGATTCTTTGCATTATGCTGTCAGGTTTAATTCAGGTGCATTTTTTTCTCCTTTCAATCCTTAATTATGCAGTTTATGCTGAATCCTCATTTGAATGCACAGAATGGAGTGATGCCTTACCTTCTTACCTTAGCATCTAAAACACAAGCATACTGAGTCCCAATGTATTTTTGTTGGACTTAATTAAAGCAAAACATTCACAGCTTCTGATAAAGGCAGATATTTCAGTCCCGATACTGTTTGGGGGCAGCAAGACCATGGACCAGCTTCGTGCACAATGTCAGCACTTACTGCCCAGCTCAATGCACCAACACAGCCTTCCACTTAGCTTACAAAGATAAACCAGACTGATAACAAATGGCCTATAGAGCTCAGGAAAGGAAAGGAGGGCAGAAAACCACTACAGCAGTCAAAATGTGAAAGAAAAATCCCGAATGACTTTGTGATCTGAGCAGAGGGGCAGTGGAGAGCAGGATGTGAAGGATGGAGTGGTGGGTGAGGGAGAGGGGCATCTCTGAGTCCTCTGTATCAACAGCAGGTACAAAAAGCATTGAAAAGGAGTACATGAGCACCTTCATTATATGATGTGCTGTGTCCCAGATGTACTTTCAGCATGGGTTGGGCTGCTGATTGCCTACAATGACAGGGACATATTGTACCATTTCTGGCAAACAGAGCAATCTGAAGAGTGGGAAGAGAGGGGGAGTTATTGTTGATTTTTTTTTTTAAACAACAACCATACAGATCAGTTGAATAGCATATTCACTGGATATTGTTCAAGCAGCACTTTTCCCCGCTTGTGGCCAATTTGCAATAGATGTATTCATGCTGAGGGCTACCTTATTCTGTGAGCTATTCATAAAGTACTTTCTTAATATGCATCAATAGCAAATTTGGTCCTGGTTGAGTAGCTGTGTTAGGAACAGTCTAGACCAGTGCTTTTTTCCATTTCTGTCTTTCTGATTAATATGGCCCATGACTTATAGACTGGTTCTGCTCTCTTGCCTCAGACCTTCCTGAGTGATCTCCCACAGCTCTAGCTATCGCAACACCATGGGACTGCTCCCTGACTTCAGTCCCACTTGCTGCAAGCCAGAATGTGTGGCAGACGCTGAACAATGATTACTTCAGAGGTGACACACCTCAGTGATGTTTCTCTTCTGCCCAGATTCACAGGAATTTCCAACACAATTATGGGACTATGTGAGTCCCCTCCACAAGAACTGGTGAATCATTTTTTCTGCTCCTTCATATGAGAATATCATAAAGGAAGGAGACTAGAATAAATCCTCTGGCATATATGCAAGTCAAGTGTACCTGCCAACAACCTAATTAAAGACAGAAGTTATCAGATAAAGTGAATTTGTGAAAATATTGACTGTTGGCAAAAACCATTAGGAAGGAACCTCGTAGTGTTAATTTCATTATCAGGTCCTAGTCTCTGTGCTTCTAATGTTCTCTGCAACAGCTGTAACCTTGGAAAAAACCTGCCTTCCCTCCTTCTACCCTACCTTTTTGCTTCTCACCAGAATAAGCCAACTCTCATGAAATCTATGATCATCTGATTGCTACTTATGTTTATTTTCTTGGTGCCTTACACCACTTTATGTAAGGACCCTCGAAGCACTGGAACCATCTCCACCTGCAACTGTGCAGAATTGTCTGATAATATGTAGGCTTGAACAAACTGCAGAGAAAAATTAAGGTTGATTGAGACTTCTTCAGTCTTCTGAGGATGCCACCTTTGAATCTCACAAAACTAAGTTTTAGCCTCAGCTTCATAATGATCTGAGCTTACTTTTCTCTGAAAAGATGAATACTGATATTTCTTATCAGTTGTTGTCACCACTGTTTTAAGCTTCACCAACAGGCTAAAAGAACACAGCATAAAATGCTTCTAAATTCCGTTTCATTTCCTTTACAGGTCTGTGTGGGCATTGTGGAGCCTGCTTCCATTCTCTAAACATATTTTTTATTCTGTCTATCATACTAAAAATCCAAAAAAAGAAAAGAAATACTCATGAGGGATTTGTATTTTGAATGAAGGAAGTTTAGATCTCTGTAGGCTTAACTTTCCTGCAGGATGATAATAATGCAGAAAAGTTAGATGAAATTTATACAAGTGGATCCATCACCTCAGTGATTTCCTGAAAAATCACACAGCTCATCTTAAAAATTAAGCTCATATTCCTTTCCTATATGGGCAGGATATTTCTTACTCTGTAGATATTTCCTTGAACATCTGTGAGGGAAAAAAACCCAAACATCTGTAAGGAAAAAACCAAACCCTGATGTTTTAAACTGCTTTAAGGTCTTTCCTTTTGCTTTTTACAGTCTCCCTTTCTCAGGTTTTCATCTCCTCCCTCATGCCCCTGTTTTTCTGTTACAGTATGATATGCTGAATTAAATAAAAGCAATAATCTGCAAACCTATAGATGCAGGTGATAAAGCCTACAACACTAAATGAGAATTTCCCTAAGTAGTTCTGTCTGCAGCTTGTTTCAAATGACATTTCCTGCCTGGGAATGGATGAAGTGGAGTGACACAGTCTTGTAAGAGGTGGAGCACCCCAAATTCCATGTTCAATCAGAGGACCCGTCACCCACCATGGCTGCAGAGGGTGCTCAGCTGCTTGTGAGGCACACCCTCCATAAAGTAGAACTGGAAGCAGCAATTTTTTGGGTGTTTTGTTGGGTTTTTTCCATTTGATTCTCCAACTCATTAATACGGTTTAGAAGTGAAAATGCCACAAAAGAGCATCTCATTGCAGGATGTCTGTAAAGTTATATAAAAGGATCTTTTTGTGGTAATTATTCAAACCACTTCATATAATTGTCACCATTAAAAGGTCACTAACTTTTACCACACAAGGATTGCTGGAAATGCAGTGTTGGTGCAATCTTCTAAAACTAAGGAAAGTACTCTGGTGTCTCTCATGGTCATCTGTGATACTGCCCAGTTGTATCTTCCCTTAACTCAGATGAAATCAATCAACTCATTTCTAATATGTTGTTGACTGTCAGTGTATAACCTCACAACAAACAGCAGTTCTTTCCCTGAAGAACTTTCACTCACAAAATGATAGACAGACCAGATCTAAGTCACATCATCTTTTTACTGGTAATAATTGCAATTACAACCTACAATGTTCTTGCTATATTTCATTTCAGATTTTAATTGCATACTATCATTCTCATTCCAAATTGAGATCCCAGTGCATATTTTAAACTGTAAATACACATTAAAGAAGATGACATCCATTACACAACCATGCGAGCAGCATATATGGAGCACATTAAAGAAGCAGATATTCTTGAAGAGCTTGCTCTCCACCCAAATGCATGCACATACAAAGTTTTTGTTCCTTTGGGTATATCACACATAATCCTCTTCCTTATACACTGCAATATTTTCTCTGTCAAATAGGGTTGAAATTGGTTAAATGGATTCCAGTTTTATTAGATGATGTCTGACAGGCAGAAAGAAACTACTGTACACCTGTTTCTTTGGGAATTCCAAATTAAAATCCTTTATTCTCAAGGCTGATGTTACAAGTGGTATTAATCCCATTGATGTCATATGCAACTGTACTTTAAGGCCACAAAAAATTGCAAGCTACACAGATGCTTTCTATCAGAGACTGCTCTTCCATTAACTAAGTAAGCCCTGGGCATCCCCGAGCCCTTTGAACATCTACAGAGACTAGAGATGTTGTATGGGTACCAAAGGGTACCAGAAAACATTGTATGCCATCCGTATAGTCAGACATCAGTGTCCCCATTGCCCTGTAAGTCAAGTGAACTCAGAGACTGGTAACAGACAAAAGAATGGAACATTTCTATCTGCAATGAAGAGATGCTGAAGGTTTGTGAGTCCAGAGAGAAGTGAAAAAAGCTGCATGAAAACCTTACCATGCTTGAAGTGATAACTTGAGGAAGGTGCAAGAGTCCGCCTTAGTGAGATGGTAAGCAGAGTAGAAGTGGCCCCAGAAGGTGGAAGATTATTAGCACAGAGCTTCCTTCTGTCCTTGGTCAAAGAGAGAAATTTTCCATATGACTGTCTCTTCAGAACAGAGACTGTGTTTGTACAGGCCAGAGTAGACTGTGTCTAATGTTTGCAAGACAGCCTGAGAAACCTGCTGTTCTTTAACCTTTCCTTATTCTTGTCCTCTGTTTATCCTGCCCACCTCCCCAACAGCCAACAGGAAGGGGGAGGAGGGAAAAGAATGGACAAAAAATGCTTGAAGGTTTGATTTCTAATGGGAAACCTGAAGGAAAGTGTTTGTTTCAACTGAAAATTATTCCAACAAACACTTGTCATACTATGCAAAAAATTTTATTTTCCAAACACATTAACTGGAGAGTAAAATACTGTAAGATTCATGCTAACATTTTCACAACAAAGTTGTCCTCTAGTGTACCATCCTAAGAATATCACATGGTCAGTGAATGTGTCTCTGGTTGCTTCATTTGGGAGTGGACAGCGCTGAGGGCTCTTAAATAAATGCATAATTGTTAATCCAAATATCTAATTACAAACAGCTTTTGTTCTGTTATTTTAGTGCTTGTGCTCAAGTTTCAGTATTATTGGGGATGGGTTTTTTGGTACTGTAGCCTATGTTTCAATAGATAATGTAGAAACTTGAGCAGTGTTCATTATCAGTGATTATTCTTTACTGGGAATGCTTGTTGAATAGGCCTTTCTCCTGCACCAGTAATAGGTGTCTGATTGGTGATGACTTAATGATGTATAGTGTCTTACCTCCTGATGAGAGTGGAGCTCACCAGAGGTGCCAGGGACATGCCTTTTGAGAAGCATGCATATTTCATATACTGCTGGAGTGTGCAGACAGGCTATGTAGTCGTCAAACCCCAGAAGATGTACATAGTTACAGTTTTCCTGTGTAACAAAAATCCTGTCCTGTTGACATAAAAGACATGAGCTAATAGCTTTGCAAACCTGTATAATTCTTCAGTCTGGAAAGATGAGTCAAATCTAAATACTGAGCATGAACACCTATGGTTTTCTTCATGTTAGTACAATGCCACATCCAAAACATAAAATGGTTTTGAATGGAGTAAACACACTCATCTCCTGTTAGAAGTGATCACTGTGTTTTCCAGTCACTATTAATGAAAAGGCCAGCAAGGTAAATGTTGGATTTATACAAGATTTGATAGGTAAGGGTTCCCAACTGGCCAGCAGCTCTGCCTTTTCTGCCACTTGTGGTTGGGAAGCTGCCATTTCCTCTTTGATACAGAGATGTTAGGGTAGCCAAAAAAATACACCCATATGCATCTAGGTGCACAGGCATACGCATACATATACACTCAGTTCCATGTTGCAACAGGAAGGTGGAACTTGAACCCCTTCTCACCTCACTGATCACAGCCTGTAGTCCATCATTTCACTTTAACCTTGGGCTTTCAAGGAAAGAAAATTCCAGCATTAATACCCCCTTATTGAGTGGAAAGGTCCTAGCTGCCTCTCATTTGAAACTGAGAATGGGCAGTCTTTTAGACTGTTGCAATTACCGCTGCAGAAAATTCCTTTCTACAACTTAATCTTATTTCCTTTTGATAGCACCTGTTGGTAGAATTTAGAAAAAGCGACACAACAGAAAATCAACACATTCACAGCAACGTAATACCAGTGAGTTTTTTATTGCTTTCCCTATTTAAATTGACTGGAGTTTGTATTGAATTTACCTGAGATTCACAACAGCATTTCCAACTTACTCTCTGATTTGGAGTACTTTTTTTTTTTTAAAGCTTTATTTCTTAATGCATTTTTCTATAATTATACCATGAGCACTCCTAAGTGCACAGTTTACATTGAACGGAACCATTAAGTGTTATTGCTGGTAGGTGATTGTTTCACATAGTTGTGCAGAGATCTTTGTGTTTAGACCCAAAACAGCTTTATAGGGCAAAACTATATTTAGCCGCAGGAATTACCCATCACTAATTTTATTGACTTCACTAGTTAATCAGGCTGGACAGCCTACAGGGTAATTTTGAAGCTAGTGTTAAGCAGTTCTGTGGTCAGTAGAGACCTCAGTATCCTTGCTGTGCTTATGGTGATGTGCTTTAGGCTGGCTTTAAATTGTGCTCTGATACAAAGACTTCATGGTGCCTTATAAGCTATCAACAATACGTATTTTTGAAATTTTTGTTGCTTCCTTCTCTAAACTCATTCCTAGGTGAGGAAGGGATTTTATATTCACAAACTCTGATCTTGATCCCATCTCTTTGGTGAAATAGATTTGAATTCCATGACAAATTTATATGAAAAAACTATAGCTCTGTAACATGTTTGTGGCTCAGGGGGGTACACTATAATTTGAGAAAAACATGAGTATGTGTAATACTACTAGTGATGAATAACTAACATCCGGTTTTAACACTTTTCATCTTTGTGGATTTTATATGTGCAAGAATAACTTCAATTCTCCACAGATTGCATCTAGCATAAGACAGAGCATCAGTGCGAGAGGATGTATACTCTCAAATAGTCCCGGGTAGGAACTGAAGATGACTGCTACACACAGATAAATCAACAGAGGGAATTTAGTTAGGCAAGAAGTATTATCAGGAATCAAGAATCTAGTTGTGGAGCTTTGCACACTGCCTTACATATGTAATTAATTGAGTAGGAATTTGGAAAGGACACAGAAGACTTCACCACTGCCCTTCTTGAAAGGACTACTGCATGTTTTATAGCATCACATAAGTAAGAGCTCATTTTAATGTCCTTTTCAGAAGAAAGAACATGCCATCTGCATAATTATCAAGTAGTATCTGTTGCAAGTGGGTGTTCATCAGAGATTCCCCACTCATGACATTTTTCAGCCCTTCCCTAGAATTTAAAAGCCCTGGGAATCATAATGCAGAGTGACATGAGTGCTTAAAAGCTATTGCAGAATGCATCTAGGAACGGATCTACTTCTGCTTGGGCAGTTCAGGTTTTCTGAATTAGGAAAAAAAGAATGTTATAAGTGAATGAAGAGAAAACCTGAGCAATTGTAGTGGCCTTCAGTGAGCTCAGTGCTCTGAGCATGAGGTTAGCAGCCACAAAGTCTGTCAAGATCAACCAGGTGTCATTTCTTCCTTAGTACATCAAACAGCAAAACAGGAAGTCCTCAACAGAGGGGAGAGAGGACTAGGTTGTCCTATGAAGGAAAAGCCAAGCCTCTTTGATCTGATGTTCAAAAATAATTAATTTAAAGCTGAAGAGGGGAAGGAGATTTTGGATTCATTTGCAACCAAGGCCAGTCCAAAGTACTCATAAATTAAGTAGTTGTATGGAGCAGCAGAGAAAAGCAGTACAGTCAAGGGAGTGGGAGAGCTCCCACCCTTAGGCACCACCCACTCTTGCATTGAAGGCTGGGGCTCTATATCCACTCAGGATCCTCTGCTCCAATCCAAATGGAGGCCCCTTTACCCATGCATTTGCTGTTGCTTCCCATTCTTGAAAGGAAAGACTGTGCAAGGAATGATCTGGACCCTCAGTAACAAGGGGAAGGGTGAAAGGGGTGACCCAGGCACTGGCTCCTCTCCCCCTCATCTCCTCTGGCATGGCTGGTGGGGCATTCTTGTTGCAGGGACACCACACACCTCCTCCCAGGACTGCCAGGATGGAGGAAAGCTCCTGGACAGGGAGCCCTTCAGTAGAAGTGTCCACCTCTAAGGGTGGGGAGCAGCAGGGAAGCCACCATCACAAACTTGCTTTTGGCTACTGCTGTACTCACTATCGATGTGGCAAGGCTTTTTAAACCTTTAACAACAGCCAGCCATAGTGAGATGATAAAGGACTAACAGATGACAATTTTGTTGTGGCTGGTTTGAGAAAAGTTTGTTCTCTGCCGTGACACATGGCCAGTTGGCAAGGCACCCTGTGCCTTTTGAAGCAGTCAGTTTTGTTCCTGCTTAAAGTATCAAGCCAGACAGATCCAGTGACACAATGAGCTAAGTCAGTCCTCTCTTCCCTAGGCTCTGAACAGAGGTCACCTGTGGGCAGGATGATGGGTGCTAACTCCTCCTAATAAGCACTGCCTTGTCTTAATTGTGTTGGAAGTTGCTTCAGAGGTCATCCATAACTTCATCCTGACATGTAATTTCTCTTCTATCTTTATCTTTCTGCAAAAGATTATTTGCTGGTTTTGCATTTGTCTATTTGTAAAAATGATGGACAATTTTATTCTGTATTCAGATTTCTCTGGCGTGGCACTAATTAAGGCCAATGACAAGGAAGGTTTCTACACTGTAAGTAATGCCTGAAATTGATCACATTTTCTTTGAAGGAATCTAGGTTTTATTGACTATGCTGTGTTTCCAAGTTGGAAACAGAGAACCTGAGTTCTGTATGGGCTCTAAAAATAAAACTAAGCATTTGTCCATTAGTGACTTGCCCATTCTGCCCAATCAAAAAGAACAGGTAGTAATGAGAATGTATGGGACTAAAATACTGTTGAGTCTCTGAAGTGAATGCTTCTGAAAAAGCTGAATTCATAGGCATATATGACTATAAAAAAGTCAGTTCAGTATGGATTTGCCATTCCAGTTTTTTTAACTATTCAGTTTTTAGAACTGAAGATCACACTGTAAAACTTGCACTTTGCTGATTTTTTTTTTCTTGATTACCTAATGAAAAATGAACCTATAGTGAATTTTGCATAGCTTCCTCCAGAGATATTTAAAAATCACCTAAAACTATACCATCTCTTTAGGCAATAGTTTAGTTACAGGCTGTTTAAGAAACACAATTGTTTATTTAAGATTACACAGTTACAGAAGTTATTAAGGTCAAAGGGATTGATATTACATATTGAAAATCATAGCATCGTAGAATGTTTTGGGTTGAAAGGACCTTTAAAGGTCATCTAGTCCAACTCTCCTGTAGTGAGCAGACATCTGCAACTAGGCCACTTTGCACAGAGCCCCATACAACCTGACCATGAATGTTTCCAGGGATCGGGCATTTACCACATCTCTGGGCAACCTGTGCCAGTGTTTTACCACCCTCATCATAAAAAAAATGTTTTTCTTCATATCTAGTCTGTATCTATACTCTTTTAGTTTAAAACCATTACCCCCTTGTCATCCTGCCACAACAGACTCTGCTAAAAACTCTGCCCCCATCTTTCTGATACAATCATAGCATCATGGTTTGGGTTGGAAGGAACCTTAAAGACCATTTAACTACAACCACCCTGCCATGGCCAGGTACACCTCCCACTAGACCAGGCTGATGAAAGCCCTGTCAAACCTGCCCTTGAAAACATCCAGTGATGAAGCATCCACAGCTTCCCTGGGCAACCTCTTCCAGTATCTCATCACCCTCAGAGTAAAAAACTTCTTCCTAATTCCTAATCTAAATGTACCCTCTTCCAATTTGAAGCCACTACCCGTCATCCTAACACTACAAACTCTTGTAAAAAGTCCCTCCCCAGCTTTCTTGTAGTCCCCCTTCAGATACCGGAAGGCCACAACAAGGTCTCCCCGGAGCCTTCTCCAGGTTGAACAGTGCCAACTCTCTCAACCTGTTCTTATAGGAGAGGTATTCCAGCCCTCTGATCATCTTTGTAGCCCTCCTCTGGACTTACTCCAGTAAGTCCATGCCCTTCTTGTGTTGGGAGTTGTGGAGCTTAATGCAGTGCTCCAGGTGGGAGTACAGGAGAGCAGAGTAGAAGGGGAGAATCACTTCCCTTGACTTGCTGGCCATGCTTTCCTTGATGCACCCCAGAATGTGGTTGGCTTTCTGGGCTGCACTCACCATTGGCTCATTTTGAACTTTTTGTCAACCAGAACCCCCAAACCTTTCTGCTCAGGACTGCTCTCAATCCACTCATTGCCCAGCCTGTATTTATGCTTGGGATTGCCCCAACCCAAGTGTGGGACCTTGCACTTGGCCTTGTTGAACTTCATAAGGTCAGCATGGGCTCACCTCTTCAATCTATCAATGTCCCTCTGGAGGGCATCCCTTCCCTCCAGCATGTCTACCATACCACTCAGCTTGGTGTTGTTCACAAACTTGCTGAGGGTGCCTCGATCCCACTGTCCATGTCACCAACAAACATGTTAAATATCACCTGTCTCAGTACTGATCCCTGAGGATCACCACTTATCACTGGTTTCCAGTTGGACATTCAGCCATTGACTTCAACTCTGAGTGTGACCACCCAGACAATTCCTTATCCACCAAGTGGTCCATCCATCAAATCCACATCTCTCCGATTTAGATACTAGGATGTCACACAGGACAGTGTCAGGTGTTTTGCACAAGTCCAGATAAATGTCAGTCACTCTTCCCTTATCCACTGACACTGTAACACCATCATAAAAGGCCACTAAATTTGTCAGGCATGATGATTTGCCCTTGGTGAAGCCACGTTGGTTGCCACCATTCACCTCCACATTTTCCATGTGCCTTTATCAGAGCCTTCAGGAGGATCTGCTCCATGATCTTGCTGGGCACAGAAGGAAGACTGATTGGCCTGTAGTTTCCTGGGTCTTCCTTTTTTTCCCTTTTTGAAAATGGGGGTGATGTTTCCCCTTTCCCAGTCAGTGGGAAGTTCACCAGACTGACAGGACTTTTCAAATATGATGAAAAGTGGCTTAGCAGCTTCATCTGCCAGTTCCCTCAGGACCCACAGGTGGATGTTATTAGGTCCCATGGACTTGTACACCTACAGGTTCTTTAGGTGGTCTTGAACCTGATGGTCACTTACAGTGGGTGGATCTTCCTTCTCCCAGTCCCTGCCTTTGTCTTCTGCAACTTGGGCACTGTGGCTGGAGCCCTTGCTGGTGAAGACTGAGGCAAAGAAATCATTGAGGACCTCAATGTCCTCCCTATCCCTCATGACCAGATCTCTTGTTTCCTTCTGGAGAGGGCCCACATCTTCCCAAGCCTTCCTGTTATCATTGGCATACCTGTAGAAGTTTTTCTTGTTACCTTTGATGTCCCTGTGTAGATTTAATTCTGCCTGGGCTTTAGCTTTCCTACCTTGATCCCTGGCTGCTCAGACAACTTTTACATATTTCTTCTAGGCTACCTGTCCTTTAAATACTGAAAGGCCTCAATATGGTCTCCTGAGAGCCTTCTCCAAGCCAGGCTGAACAACCCCAATTCTGTCAGCCCTTCTTCATAGGAAAGGTCTTCCACCATTTTTGCGATCCTCCTCTGGACCCATTCCAACAGGTTCGTGTCATTCTTGTGCTGAGGACTTCAGAGCTGGACACAGTACTCCAGGTGAGGTCTTACCAGAGGGAAATGTGACTTTGTGTTTTACTTTTTGTCAATCCATTTTTCCCTCCTGTTTTCACCTCTTTTACTATGTTTTTGCTCTTTTATGTGATGTTAAAATGAACTCATCTGTGTAAAAGACAAAAGTATGATCGTAGCACTTTTTTGTGGTGAATGAACATTTGTCCCACCTCCAGTGCAGTGTGCAGTTTGGGACCTCCCAATACAAAGATATAAAAATATTAGAATGTGTCCAAAGTAGGGCAACAAAGATGGTGAAAGGAATAGAGGGCATGGCTTACGAGGAGCAGCTAAGGCCACACGATCTGTTCTGCTTAGAGAAAAGGAGATGGAGGAGTAACTGCATTGCGGTCTATGACTTCCTCCTGAGGGGGAGTGGAGAGGGAGGTCATGATCTCTTGTCTCTGGTGTCCCATGATAGGATATGAGGATGACCTTACCAACAAATGTTGCATCCAGTTCCAGTAACCTGAAGTTAAATCTCCTTCATATAATTAATGACTGTGTCATAACTTCCTTCTTGGTTTTCTGACATGGAGCAGGCACATGGGAGCTTGAGAGAAAAAAAGGAAAGTTGACAGCACTAAGTACTGCTGGACCTTTTTTCACCATTAATTTCTCACTGACTGTGGGGTTGGAGGAGCCTGAATGAGGCAGAGAGGTAGATGAGAATATAGTTTACGGTGAATCATGACTTTTTAGGGCTTGACTGATGACAGTATGTTGAAAGGTGCTTGACATATTCTCATTTGATAGCAGTAATCATGTTGGTCAAGAGAAGATCCTATTATTTCTCACTGGCATACAGCAGCCCCAAGAATTAAGGGTCCCTTTCAAATCTGATTGTTCACATTTCTGTCTGTCAGACACTGTCAAATAATTAATTTCCTTTGCATGGTTTTGAGGGTGTCTTTGCCAGGACGTAGCACTTTCAACTCACTTTATCTCATCTACAAAAGGCAGGTGGCAGCTCTTAGCTATAGAAAATACGTCTCTCATAACTATATTACCTCTTAATATACTCTTTTCAGCCCTAGACTGCCAGATACTGAAGAGACAGGGCAGAACTCTCCCCATTGCTCTGTTAAGATTGTACTTTGTGATGCTTGCTCATAGGCTAAAGCAAAGGTGTATGGGAGGGTGAGGAGCGGGAAGGATCTGTGTATTCATGAGGGAAATATCTGAAATTCATTGTACACTTCATTTCTGTTTTTCAAAATTCGCCATATCTTTCCTTTTTACACACTGAAGCCCATTCTGCCTTTCTGGGCTTCCCAAGTCCACATGAGTACGATCAGGAATATTCATTTATTCCTCTCCACCTGTGACAACGGTAATTAGATGGACTGCCCTTAACCTCACATTTTTTATTCTTTGTCAGATCAGTGGGATCGTCCAAGTCCATGTAGCACAACATCACCTCACTCGTCAAAGTAGTGTCCTGCCTCTGCTGTCTACAACATGACTTCACACAAGCCCTATCCAATCTATTTCTATGCTGTATTGTCACCAGTTAAAACTGGTCTTGTTCCTCCATTTTCAAGCTGAAAAGAGAGAGGAACAGATAAGCCACAGTTTAATTTGTTCTGGCAATTACTGGAAATCTCCCACAGAGAGACAACCCTTGCCTGTCGGTGTGGAATGACATACAGCCATATGGGCCCAGACAAAAGGAGACCCCACTTTTCTGCAAGTCTATTCAGGCATGTATAGACATATTGGCAGAAGTACCAGCCCATTCGCATCTTAATGGGAAAAAAAGGAGAGATGAGGACCTAAAAAAAAAAAAAGCAAAGAATAAAAACCTCTCAAGTGAGAACGGGCATTGAAGACTGAAAACAAACTGCACTGGTGAAGAGAAGGGAAGGAAACTCTTTTGACTATCTAGTCCAACAGATAACTACACTGCTGCTGTGTGTGTTTTAGAAGTATCAGAATAATTCTGATATTACAGATAAAGGGTACTCTAAGATTGATTTGGAAATGCAAATTGAAGATAAATGTGTTTGGAGCTGTGGTATAAGTTAAGCTTCTTTTTTTTTCCTCCTTCACTCCCTCTTTTCCTCTCCCTCTACTTCTGCAAATCTGGATTCAACAAAAATTCACCTCAAATTAAACTGTTAGGATAAAATATCTCTGAGAAGCATTTTTAAATGTAATTTCATGGAAAATGTGTGTGTAAGTTTATTACAAAAACCCAAAGAGCTAGTCAAAAGGTGAAAGAAATATATTACATGATTATGGAAGAAGAAAGAGGTTATTTAAGAACTAGCTGAAATGGCAGTTCTTTTTAAATTGTCATGGGGATGCTTTTAAAATGCAATAACAATGGCAGCTATTCTTTAAGGCTATTTCCTTATACTCTGCTCCTGAGCCGAGGGAAAAAAGTGTTTGTGGAGCAAATCACTTTAAATTCCAGGTAGATTTTTTTCCCTTCCTGTGGATTAATTTTCTTGATTTATCCCTTTAACAATATGTCATAATAATTCTTATGGCCACCTAACTTGTCCACACTAAAAATAGCTGACAGGAATAAATGTTGAAGTTTGGTCATTGCCATCCCAGAAATTATTTCTCATTACGTTAATAATATGTTACAGAAGAAGAGCTGAAATATAAACTTAGAAAACAACAGACAGCCCCCCTTGTTTTTAAAGAAACTGTCGGGACTGATCCAAAGCTCACTACATTGATTGAAAGAGCTTTTGCTAGCTTAGCTGGATTTGGAGCTGAGGCATTGTTTATAGGGATTATAACCTCTGCTGTTGTTGTCTGCATCAAAAACACAATAATGGTCAAAGCTAACAAAAATCAGCTTTCTTTTTGTTAATGGTGATTTCCATGCAGGATGATTAGAGAATAGGTTTTTTGACTGACCAGTGCTCTAGTTAGATAAACTAAAAAAGAAAGTTTGAAAACAAAAACTATGCCACCAGATAGTTAGAAAATGCATGTGTAATTCCAGGGAAATTAGTTCTTATTGCAATTAGTGGCCATTGTGCTTGAGCATTAATAGCCTGGGGCAAACATAATAAACTAGTTCCTAACTGTTGGTAATGGCAGATTTCTCAGGGATTATTGCTTAATTAACAATAATTTGAAAGGGTGGTTCAGCTGAGATGAAGCATTCATTTATATGGCATATCTAAACAGTACCAGATCAAAAGAATGTGTAGCCTGCCTAACATTTCTCTTGGTCCTTTGGTTTCATTTGTGAATGTCTGTCTGCTTGCTTGCCTACAAAAAATACTATTTTTGCATCTAAGATGCTTTTTTTGAGGGTCCATATAATGGTTACTGGTTCCCCTTGGATACTTGCACATTGTTTTCTTGTCATATGGTGTCTTCCGGGTTTATGCAGAGTATGATTTTAACTAGAAATGCTAACTTGATTGGGAAAGCACCTCCCACCCTCACTCTTTCCATCCCCTCCACAGCAAAATGGGACAACTGTTTCCCCAGCACATACATTATTCATTCCCAGCCACCTCAACATGAAATGTTTGCTATTGTTCCCACTGTCCAGCCATTTAGCTTATGTTCTCCCAGTATCATTTCTAGCGAATGTCATCCCTATACCTCACCTCATGGATTACTGGTCTCATTCACATAGTGGTGCAACAGCCGAGAGAGGCTAGATCATCAGACAAAGACTGTTCTGATTAGTTTGGGTTGATGTGTTTTCTTTTTCCTGAAAGTTGCTATATACTATAATACAAACAAAACTTTTTATTTAGAGAGAGTTGTTTTAAAAAGAGGACAGAACTGCTGAAGTGCTTGTTGCACCTACCGTCCAGAAGCACATGGGGTAAAGGCAGTATGTAAACTGTGTTGGTGTAGCAAATGACAGGAGAACGGAGAAGTACAAATATTCTGAAAGGTATGTTGTAACACTAGTATTTATTTTTCTCAATAGCATAAAGTGTATTTTCTCTATTGCTTCGCATTGAATACAGTGGATTGCTCAAAACTAGGAAAGATATAGAAAGGTTCTATTTTTCTGTAAGAAACCAATGCAGACAAGCTGTCTGAAACAGTGCTTCAGAAATATTAGATTACTGTCTGTTGTAATCATCGGTATCCATATAAAAGGCTCAGGACTAATTCCATTACTGGGTCCTCAAAGCCTGTTCAAGGAGTATGTAAGTTTAAACCCATGCATTACTTGAGAATAACAGTGATATGGACATGTTATTCTTAAACAAGTTGTAAAACTGTTTTAATTGAAAAGATCTGCAAAACAGGCATTATGCACATACGTTTCTATTTGTTCTTTCAGAAAATTCCTGTTCAAAGAGCTAATCCACATATATTGACTGTCTAGCTTATATTTGGAAATAGATTAGAATCGCACTTGTGCAGAGCCCAGACTTCTACAGTGGATCACAATTGATTACAATGACATGGAATTTCACTTTTATTTCAGTAGAATTTGAAAATATAAATATCTGTGCGGTGCTCTATCTTAGGCCATATTTTATTATGTACAATATAATCAGATTGATATGGTATTGCATCAGAAATAGCACGTGTTTTGAAATGTGTCTTGTGGGAAAACAAAATGGGGATATATAACTGTATATATGTTTCTTTCAAGAAAAGGAAGAATTACAGTGAATGAAGCTCACACTAATTAATAATGTTGGACAGACACAATATCTTTTCTTGAAATAATAAATGATAAACCAGAAATCTAAAGTTTTATTGTCCTTGGTGTATTGTTTTCCAATTCACTGTTCACATTTTTCTAGTTTAATTCAGTTTTCCTTCATAGCAAAATGACTAGGTGCTACTGCTACATCATCCACCCTCTGAAATTAATGGTGTGTGGGGGTTGTCATTGCAGAAAAAAACTCTTGCATTTTTTTAACAAAAGCTGCAGAGACAGGTGAATGCCTGTTAAAATCCTCTGCAAGTAAAGCAATCCAGCTCCTGCACACAGGGAAATTTTCACTTGCCTCCTCCTGCCTCTGACACAGCATAAGGAGCAGTGAATATTTCACTGCTCTGTCAGGGTCATCCCTCCAGCTCTCCAGCCAGCTACCTTCCCAACCTAGTGGGGTGGCAATATCTCAGGAGGGCTGTGAGAACTCCCTGGGCCAAAGCAAGTAGGGACCCATAACCCTTGGAATAGCTCCTGGAAAGGAAGTGTTTCCTCTGCCTGAATTTTGAAGTGTACAAACTCCTCAGAGCGGCCAGCTTCTGCCAGGGCAGCCACAAGAACATCTTTTATCTCCATTTCAAAATGGCTGGAAAAAGGGTGTAACCCAGACACACACTGATTGCCCACTGCCATTTGTAGGTGCTTCTCAAAGCTGGGATCCCAGGTATTGTCTCTGCCAGCTGGGGCAGGTGGGGGATGCAGGTGCGCAGAGCGCGTGTAGTGGACAAACCACAGGACAAGAGGAAGACTTTCTTCCAGCCTTAGCCAGTGCTGCTGGAGGCTGCCTCTGTGCACAACTGGGACAGTGCAGCCCTCTGCATCTCTGTGTCGCTCCATCATCCTGCAATGCTCTCCCAATACACGTTTTGAAAGATACCACTTATATATTTAAATCCTCCTGAAAATGCAACTGTTTGGTGAGGCTTCCTAATTAAATCACATTCACTGGTTTATGATTCTCCCTTTGATATTTAACTAGAAATTAGCAGCAACTGACTTTAATCAAATCTGATCATTTCTTCAATGCGTCTCAAACTGTAGACTTAAAAGTGGCTCATATGCCCCCATCTTAGAGCTGTTGAAGTACTTACAGATGTGAGCTGCATGTCTGTTGAGTTTCCCCTTCCTGGTATTATCAAATTATGCATATTCATGAGTATGTCATGTCTTCTAGGGAAAATGGGCACTGTGCTTTCCATATGTGTCGTATTATATTGCATTACATTATATCACTTTATAGTATAGTATATTATATTACACTATTTTATTTTACATGAGTGAAATATTAAAAACCCCTATCCCTTTATATTGTGCAAGTGGAGATCATTCTGACATTAAAATATAGAAAATTTCATTTAAGCTGTATTATGCTTATTATCATGTGATTGGCAGGAAAAATATTTCTTGAAGGACAGATATTCTAGTGGCTGGAGAAGAGGTGATAGATTTTTGACAGGTAATACTATGAATTTATATTGCACTTTCTTCCCAAGGAATGCCATAGTGATATAAACAATGTCTGAATAAAATTTTAGTTTGTTCACACATATATTGTATCTGCAGTTATTCAGTGTTTCTGAGACAATTAATAGGCTAATGGGCACAAATTCTAGAATATAGACATTTAACTCTGCCATCTCAATGCTAAGGCTATATTTGTACCTACAAAGGATATAGTTAGATGTTGTAATTCCTTTATGCCTCTTTTATGTGCCTTTGCAAAACTGCAGATCATGTCTTCGTGGCTCTGTTTACCAGAATATTCTTACTGAAGTCAACTGAAAGGTGCAAATGAGCAAAGCAAGTAAGATTTGCCCTGTGCAAAAACTGTACAATTCTAGAGTCTAGGCCAGAAGGTTGGGTTTTTTTTAAATTTGGGTTTATGCATATCAAAATACTTCACATTGAAATGTGGCAAATCCAAAATCAAATTCAATAATGTAAAGAGCATTGCTGTCAGACTGCATAGGCCAAAAGTGAGACAATCAATGCCAGCTTTAAGTGGATTTATAGAAACAGAAAAGTGAGTTTATAGAATATGAAAAAGAACACTTCTACTCTTACAGTAAGTGTTGATCAATTTTTAAAAGGCAGAAATTGCTAGCATCTCTTTTATATCTTAATTTATCTTAACTTTTGTATCTTAACTAATTCCAAGAGGACTGTCTTACTGTGTCTCATGATGTTGTATGGCAACCTATGATGGAGTCACCAGGGTTCAAATTGTGTTTTATTGAAAATATGTTGTAATTGATAGGAAGAGTCAGTTAATTATTTTTACTTGGTTACATAGACTATGTACCTATACTCTGAGGCAGGAATCTATAAAAAAAGTGGGTAGGTAGTCCTTGTCTCCTCATATAGGGATTTGAATGGCAATGGGGAATAAAGTTCTTTTCCAAAGTTACAGGTATTAGGCCTAGTTAGTATTTTTGGATACTAACTTAGACTTTTAATGAAGTATCAGTTAGCACATGCGAAAACAGAAGCTCCTTCTGAATCAATGGAACACCATTTGATGGTCATTTTATGAAGTAAGGGGACAGTTCAGTGTGGTTAGGGAGATTACAGAATAGTTTGTACCACAAAAGTCCTCATGCTGGGATCAATGGTACAACTTCCTGCTTGACAAGATAATGTGAAAGAATGCCGTTTATGCATACAAGGCTCTGCATCTGATTTGACTGTCATTAAATTGTTGCTGTTATAGAAGTGGGGACCCATGAAAGCAAGCAAGGTGCAACTGGAGAGAATGCTTTATTCCCAGCTAGCCCCACAGTATGGCAATCACAGACAATTACCTTCTGATTGTCTCTTTCCTGGAAAGACCAATTTCTTATGATGATCAAGCATGAGGTTTTTTTCTTTATGTTTTTTATCATGAGAAGCACTGATCATTCTAGAGTTCATTTGGTAAGTTCACATAAGCTTAAACATTATCTATGCCTGATAAAGTTTTTCTCTGCCACTCAGTAAAACTGACTGGTTTATTTGAGTACTTACAGAGTACAGGCAACTCACAGCACATGTGGATTCACCTTAAAAGAGGAGGAGAAGAGGTGGAAAAGACCCAAATAAATAACAGAGAAAGACTAGACATAATGAGCACTCAAACCTTTTGTTTTACATTATGAAATGGGACTTTATATGCATTTCAGGGTTATAGAAATGTAGGAATTTTCTAAATTTCTTCTGTCTCTTGCTTCTGATACAGTATCAGAGGTCACTTAAACAACTTCCAATAGACTACTCTCTAGCCTTTCCTTAAAAGCTAAAAAAACCAAGATTTCACAGTTTCTGTCAGTCATCTATTCCAATATTTTACCCACCTTATCCTTAGAGGTTTGATTTGCTTGGAACCTAAATTCCTCTTGCTTCAAAACTGCACCTTCACTTGACCCTGGAACCTAAGAAGAAAAGTAGGTCACCACTCTTCCTATTAAACCTGTTAGTATGTATTATACTTTTCCGTAGTCTACTTTTATGTCCTTCCCCAAATCTTGTTTTTTCAGACTCAGTAAATACTATTTTATTAACCTTTTAATAAATCCTGTTTTTCCAGGGCTCTGCTCAAATTTCTTGCTGTCTTCCTAGTGGCAGTTTGGGAGTCTGTCCATATCTCCTTTAAGATGTGATGTCCTGCCTTTCTGTGTTGAGGATGCTAGTAAAAGTGCTTCACATATGCAATGTGAGCTACTTGCCCAACATCCTGTTGACACAGCACTGAGTGCCATTTTCCTTCTTTACAGCAACCCATGCATTAAAGTGCTGGGTCCTCTCCAATCTGTGGTCCACTCCTTTCTTACGACACTGACTCCTAGGCCATTATTCACCTCTCTGTGCCTGGGCATTTGATTTTGCCGTTCCAAGGCTTGTGATTTCCACTTGTCCTTGAATTTTCTGATTTCCTACCATTTCTCCAAATTATCAAGATCATTTTGAATTCTAATGCCATCTTCCCAAGTGCTTGCAACATTTCTGAGCCTGATGTCATCCTCACATTTTGTGTACTGTATACTGCATCATATGAACTGTTGGCATGAATTGAATAGTACTGATCATGAAGCAAAATCCTGCAGGACCACTTGATGTTGACTCCCAGTTTGATACTATCCTACTGATAGTAGTTCTTTGAGTTGTTTTGCAGTCTGTCTTACTCTAATTTCACCTGCACCATGTTGTCCTATGTTACCTTTGACAATGAGTGGTGGAGTTGTGTGAAATATTTTACAAAGGTCAAGATGTACTGCATTTTACTCATCTTGCATCTGCTAGGACAGTTATCTTACCAAAGAGAGGAAAATCAGGCTGTTTGGTTGTAAACTTGTTCATCACAAATCCATGTTTGCCATTCCTTATTATCCCCTAGATGATGAAAAATTGGTTATTTGTTCCAGTAACTTTCCAGGTATTAAAGTTGAAATGAAGTCTCTATAATTCACTGGTTCCTCTTCCGCATCATGCCCTCCTCCTTTAAATATAGATATAATGGTCTTCCTCTTCCAGTTCTCTAGGAACTCAATCATCTTCTATAAATGTGTGAAGGTAATCATTACTGTTTTGGCTATTGCTTTAGCTGGTTTCTGAAGTACCTGAGGGTAAATTCTGTGTGGACTGATTAAATTGGCAAGAGATTTCAAAAATGTAGGTTATATGACTTGAGAGAAGACAGAACATAATACTAAATAGACCATCAATTTCCACTGAGCACTAGATCAGGCTTTTGTCTGAGATCAAGCTAAGATGATGAAGCTGATGGATGGATCCATCCTATTTCTTAATGCTTTCCCCAAATTTAAAAAGAGAAGATGTAGTAAAAGGCTGAAAATCTGTGAGAAATGGAAGATGATATTTATACTGCTACATTTTTAAAGAGATAAAATGATTCTTCGGTCAAAAGGAAGAAACCAAAGTTCATGCTTCAGTGCATACACCAATCACAAGGTTCAACAAGAAATTCTTCTAATCATTTCCAGCATCTCAAAACAGGACAGTCTTTTTAGGATTAACTAAAGATTATCTATTAAGTGGTATTGCATTATTGACCTCAACATCGAGCACTGGTAATTATTGACATTGTTCTTTATTTTCCATTTCTCCTTCCCCTCTGTGATACTTCAAATACAAATTAATCAATTAATCAATTTTCTCTCACAAAGAGAAAGAGAAAGATTACCACAAGGCTGGATTTTACAGCTTCACCTGGAAGCAATGTTTCCTAGAGTAATGGTCTTTCAGGAAAATCATTTAAGTTTGCAGGCACATGTCTTTCAAGTCTCATGTGTTTTCCCAGCAACCCATAGCTCAATATCTCAGAAAAAATACTAGACCTTCTCTGCTTAGAATTTCACTTGTGTCAGACACAAAGCCCACTTCATATCCACTTGGAAGTCCTATCTTTCCAGCTTCTTGGTATAATCCTCTTTTCTGCTATTAATCACAGCTATTCTGATGTCAAGTTTCTTTTGTCAGGATTTCCTTCATTTCTGAACTATAACCTCAAAAGCATACTAAGAGGGAATTTAAATATTTGGAAATAGCAGATACTGGCAATTTTGAAAGGCAAAAATCTCAACATTTGAGCAGAGATCTATTTTGTCAGGGGAATCCTGATATCTCAAAGTGGTACAATGCAGAAGTTGCTAATAAAATTGCAGATCCACAAGTAAGAAAGGACAGATTTAGTGGGTACGTAAGAAAAAAACTTTTATCTGCAATGCACACAAATATGGACTAACAGCAAAGCTGCAATTTCATTTGAGTTTTTCTGCAGTGTATTGTAATTTGCTTTCCTTTTCTTTAAGCCCTCCTGCATTTTCTGCATTTTCTTGCTCTCTTTTGATTGCATATTTGCAATTCTCTATCTGAATTCTTGAGAACTAAGAAAGGATCTTCAAACATTTGAGGGACTGCACAAAATGACTGCTGACAGTGGGAGAAATGTGCCTTGGTGTCCCATGCAGTTGCTGTGTGTAGTGTCTTCCTGTGTTTATGTGCTGTGGTCAGGGTCATTAATTCTTCGTACACTGACTGATGTCTCCCTCCCTAAAGAGAAGGCATGCTTAGATCTTAAAGAGATTCCAAATGACCTACTGATGACCACCAGTGAAGAACAGTGAATGAAAGCCATACATTGCTCTCAGGTCCATGCTCCGGGTTTGCACTAGTGTGCACCATGGGATCACTAAGGCTTTCAGCAGTGGAGTGGTCCATGGAATTTATATATGGATAATTTTTTTCCTGTGAGGCTGTTAAGTGAAGAACTACAAAGACTGCTTTATTATGGTTATGGCTTTTCCCCGTAACTATTCCTTCATGCACACAATAATTCCAGCTCCTTCCAGCTCCCTCCCAGCTAAAACACCTCAGTTACTACTTTGGAACTGCATGCAAGATGATCACTTGATCAAAGACATTGTATAACTCCCCATCCTTTCTCTAGTGAGGACATAAATATGGGTCTCCCTTCCCTACTGTACCTGCTGTCAGGGAGGAGATAGAAATATAGTAATCCTTGAAATCTTTGTCTTTCACAATATTAATGGAATATCAATGCAGGTATATCACTGCATAAACTCATTTCCTTGCGGAAAAATCATACTCAAACCAGCTGCATAAGATCCTCCCCTGTGAAGGATAACAACAGATAATGGAAGGATGAACAAGGATACTCCAGGTCTTACAAAAACTGATATTACATCATCATTACAAATTGAACACTAAGACAGACAGAGGTTTTGGAATCTCCTCTGAAAGGGAGAGATTCACCTGTAACGAACTGCCAAGCCAACAGTTTGCCAAAAAGATGAAGCTTAAGATACATTTTATATTCTAGTAAATGCTAGTTCTTCTTAGCCATTAAGAAATCTAGGCAGAGGAACAGTTTCATCTATGATACTCACCTTCTGAAATGCGAGGGACTGATACAGTTGGAAATATGTCCCATCAGTGGATTATGAAGAAAATGGAAAATAAATAATGAGTCCTCTTAGTGAGGCATATTGTCAATGCGCGACACATTTACAGAGGACAATTAGATCATAAGTCATGAGTGGCAATTTCAACTGTAACAATTGAGCTTGAAGACCAAAATCTAGAGGCTGTGATGCAAAGCATCTGAAGTTGTTTTTCAGGTTTTATGAACCTTGTTGTATTAGAACAGTTGTGGGACAAATGAGGTCAACACATCTATATTCCTTCTCTATTCTTTCAGCTTGAAAGTGTCTTGTGAAGGCTAAGCACATATATTCTGTATTTCTAGAAAACACTTTGAAGCTAGGTGATAAGAACAAGGTAGACTCTAACAGCCCAGATAGAGAAAGAGGCTGTAAGACTCTTTCTTTTGCAGATTTGATTTCATTAGACAGCAGCTTGAAATTACCTTTAAAATGTTCATCCTGTTGGTTAGTAGCATGTTTTCATGCTCAGACAAGGCAATCAGTGAAGTTAAGACAAGGTACATGTGCCAGTGTCATACAGCTGGAGCAGACTCAAGAAATACAAATTAGAGGAAAGATTTTCACCTCTTACAGTACCTACAGCTGTTTTGTAGGTTAAAGACAATCATGTCTCTATGAATACAGACACAATTTTAACAACAACAGAGAAACAAACAAACCCCACTATGTGCTACTGGGTACATTCATTTCTTATGAGTGATGGTGAATTACTGTTTTTTGGTTAGAATTCAATTCTTTGATTCCAACATCTGGTTTTGGAAGTGGGTTTTTTTTGGGTCCATTTCTAGGATGTCAAAATGCTGTATGAAATGTCAAGTTGATGGGTAACTGTCATAATGAAACTAGGAAGATGTCTTCAGCAGTA
Source organism: Todiramphus chloris collaris (assembly GCA_025345505.1). Taxonomy (NCBI): domain Eukaryota; kingdom Metazoa; phylum Chordata; class Aves; order Coraciiformes; family Alcedinidae; genus Todiramphus; species Todiramphus chloris. The sequence goes on along the minus strand of JANVCC010000101.1, from coordinate 1,170,529 downwards.
ACAGCAAATAGGTCCCTGCTTATCATTATTTTTTATCTTTGTGAATGGGAATAAATATTACCTTCTCCAGGCAGACAGCTGCTTCTCATGTCTGTGTCCAGATTGGAGATAGCATTTTTCCCATCTTTGGCATTTAAGGGGGTATCAGAGAGCCTTATCATCTATCCAGCAGCTGTGGGATAAGCAAAAGTCCACTTTACACTGATACCTGGAACTACATCATCTTCCGGGGACTAGCATATCCAAAATGATATGTTTTGTAGCTAAAGAACATTATTTGTTACCATAGCCACCATGAAGCTCAGGCAGAAACACCTCACATTCAAAATGCATTCTAGATGTGCAAAAGAAATGGGCTTTATCCAATTGTAGGGTAATGGCAGATCAGGCAAGGCTTCTGCTCAGGATCTGGAAGAGGAGGGATATGGGCAGAAGGAAGTAAAAAACAGAGGGAAGACATTAGTAGTTTTTTTCTCAAAAAGGATTGGAACAGTTGTAAGTCCTGTTCAAGGCATAAGTACTCCACTGCCTAGGGCAGCAGGATGCACCTGTGGGCTTTAACCCTGCTGACTTCTGAGCCTGCAGAGTTTAGGTGGTCACAGCAGTATTAGCCATCTGATCTTCTCACTGTCTTCACAGAAACCCTGTCTCTCTGACAGGCACCATATCTTTGCCCCACACCTGACCCATCCTTCTTCTTCCTTTTTTATAGCACAGGAAATTCCACCTAACCAGCCCAGCCCTCTCTTGTCAGGAAACTACAGGTTTTGCCCATACTGCTGAGGAGTCTTGAGACAAGTCTGAGCAAAGGCTTCTGGTACATCTGCAAAGCAAGAAAGAAAGGTCATGATTTGAGGGAGAGGAGAGACGTTATATCTCTTTTAAAAGATACATGTTTGATAGGTTATCACAGTTTACATGAACATCAAGTCACAATTTGGAGTCACTTGTACAGGGTTTTTCTTGACAGTGTGGCAGAAGTAGTCAGAATGCTGTGAGAACTAAGAGGAATTTTTCCTTAATAATGAAAGCTTGATTAATATGGTTTTCTTATGAATCTAGCATTTAATTGGATTTTCCAATGTAGTTGCAATGCCTCACTTAATTCCAATTGAGACTGACTTCAGCAGAGTTAGACCAACAAGGATCTTTTGAAACCTTCTTGCAATCTGTCCTGCTCTTCTAAGGTAGTATTTACAGTACCTCACGCTGAAGATCATATCCTCCCCTGATGGAAGTTATCAGCATCATTTTATTTGGAAATGTTTACTTATTGATTCTGTGTTTCATTTTCATCTTTTTATGCATCTATAACCATAAGGCTGGGATTTATACGATGGGACTCCCTCTGTCATTCTGTGGGATTTTTTTGCTCTGCAGGCACTGTAGCTTTGAAGAACTTAAGATCTTGAAGAAAATGAATTCACTGATGTGTCCCAGGAGAGATTGTTGACTGGTCTGTAGTTGTAGTTTCATGACAATGGATTGTATTTTGAGTTAATGTTTATGCGCCATATGGTATGTTGTCAAGTTCCATTGTATTTATGAAGATCTATATAAAAACAAGTCAAAATAAAAATACATGCTCTGGGTAAGCCTATTTTCAAGAAAAGTAATAAATGCCTCTAGATTTTTCCTTTTAATTTAAACTTGCCCAGTAAGTATAACAAAAGATGATAATGACAGTAAGACTCATCCGGACTGGAGATAAAACATAAATTCTAGAATTAGTTAAAAAACTTTTAGGACTATAGTCAGACAGGTTGTTTAGAGGTACCTCATTTAGGAACTGCAAGAATTGATATTTCTAAAATGAGATAAGTATTTCATGAATTGCTTAAAAGATTTTAGATCCTAGTTCAATGGAGCCTCCATCTATGGAGGCTGGTGTTAAGCACCTGGTCCACATCATGCAGAGTGCAGCCTACACTCTGCTACCAGCTGGCATTCCTGTGGGGTTATTGCAACGACATTTTATGGCAAAGCTGTGAGCAACTGAGGGTACAAGAAACCTAAAATGTCATCTGTGAAAATATAAAAGAAGAATCTATTTCATAGGGGGTAAAATAAAATTGTGCAATACTCACTCCTTCACCTTGCGTTTAAAATACCACAAGAAATTCAAGGAACAAAGTAAATAACTTACTTGGATAATTCTTTTCACTTAAATTTTTTCCTACTATGGTTGTTACTGATTTGTTTGGTTTCTTTTGGCAAAATAATGGGGTAAAACATTTTAAATGTGTCATTAAACACAAAAATAATCTTCCATTAACATGTTACTAATGCAGTGTATGTGCTTCTAAGGAACATTTACATATCTATATTAGAAATATCACGTGTATTTGTGGTTTTATGTACAAAGTGGAGGAGGAAGTTCAAAAGTGATTGCCTCATTCTTCCTCAGTTTCTCAGTGCAATATATCTCCTGCCTTCACTCAGGCAATGTACCTGCATGGGATCCAGTAGGGTCCATGGCATTCTATACAAGTGCTGGATCCATGCAGCAAAATCCATTGGAAACTCAGGCATAAAAGATATAAGCATATAAATATTTTTATGAATGCAACTAGTCCACTGACTTTCTGAAAGACTATTTGCTCAACATGATGAATACACTAAGCATGCATATAAATCTTTACAAGTCTGAGCTTTTTGACTATAAAATCCTTCATGTTTATGTAAATATGCATTCAGCACAATACATTTCAATCCCAGTGGAATTCTGGATGCCCATATGGTCATCCAAACTATTAATATTTTTATCCTTTCTTTGAAAGTGCTGTACTCTCAAGAATTAACAAGATAAATGGGTCACTTGAAATAAATCCTAGAAGTTGGTTTTGGCAGATAGTTCTTTTTTCTTTTCATCTTCACCCAGAATTAGACATTCAATTAAGAATATTTTAATTACAGTACAAATATGTGTTGAGGGGGGTCTTTAAAATTAGAGCATGAAGAGTAGCTCACATTTGGAAAATGCCTACTTTAATTTATAATATGGGCTAAAAAGAGAATTTTGCATTTTTATTGGTGGAAAGTGACTTTTATGTAGAACAATTAGGTAGTTCCTTTGTACCATGTATAGACCACCAAGTTGCACAAAGTGCATTCAGATTTTCATGGGTCTTTATGAAACCAAATGCCACATTTGTAACTGATGAGTGACAAGAAAAAGGATTTTCAGCGATGTTTACAAGGCAAGTACAGAGGAAGTAAGCTAAACAACTGTGCTGATAATCAAATATTCATCACAAAAGCAGGGGCAAGAAAGGTATTCACTTTGGGTCAAGGATCTGAGCTGAACAGATGCAGCTAAGCCTATTACAATGCAGTATTCAACTGCGGGTAAGGAACAGGGTTCTGAAAGATTTAAATTGTTCTTGAAAAATAAAATGCCCTCTGCAGAAACTCCACAGGTTTTGGTCATGTAGTCTTCCTGAGCTCAATAATTTTTTTGTGTGTGGAAGAAAAACAAGATTTTCCTCCCTTTACTGGCTTCAAATCCTTAGCACATCCCCATACTGAGGTATGAAACTTGTTTCTGCACTGTATTCCATATGACAAGCAGAGGCTCATCAATTCCATCTTTGCAGATGTCCCTAAGAACCCATTTTGAAGGGCTCCAAAAAACAACTTCCATTAAGAGTTCTGCCTCAGTCATGCCAACAAGTGCCTTCCTGTATGACTGGTCCCCCTGATCTCCCTGTAAGGAACTGCCCAGCCTGAGGCATAAGAACAGACACTGCCTCAAAGCCTGCATCATCCATCTGCAGCAAAAATCACTAAATTCTGCTTAAGGCTAGAGATCCTACCAAGCTAGCACACTCAACGCATATGGCTATCATCCGAACCAACTGTTGTGTCTATAGTCTAAGAGATCCCATACTCATCCATCACACTCAGCTGGTGAAGAAGCCATCTGTATGAGTTCTCTGAAAGACTCAGTCATCCATGACCTTAACTGTAGCTCAGCTGTCACTTGTGCTACCACACAAATCAAACCCTAAATGTAGATGAGTGCCTTTTACACTGCTGAGAAATACTTTGCTTGATCAATAGGTCTTGAAGATACAGAGGCCAATAGTACACACCTGGGGTTGGTGATGCTGATGGAAAAGTGACCCAGAGAGATCAGGAGCATGTCAGGACAGAAGTTAACAAGGGTCTTTTTCGTTCTTTTAATAGAATCTGAGAATTTGAGACAAAAAAAAAATAAATCTTATTCTCCTTCAGTGTCAGAGATATAAGAACCATTCTTGATTAAACCCTGTTGTTAATACTAGTAATTTGCCTTTAGACAAAAAGGAAAATGTGGTAAGTTCGAGGCTGCTTGCTCACAGTTTTGGAAAGGCATGCAATACCAGAAATTCTGGTATTAAAAAAAAAAAAAAATTAAATATAAATCTGTGACATCTGAATACTAGTGCTTTCTTCCATTCCTAGAAATACATTAAGACCATGTCACCATAAGCTGGCATTAAATGGAGAAACTGCTAGTACTCAGGGAAGGAACTTCCTTTTACAAGATTTTCCATTACTTAATGGCAAGTTTCCTGGTATCTGCCATAACACAGAATGAGATTGCACTGGGAATAGAAAACACTCTTGCTCCTGGGGACCTCTGAGTTCTGTTTTCAGGAAAATTCTTCATGGAACTGCACTGTGATGCCAAGTGACATTCAAATGACAAAAGGTGTTATCACAGAGAGCTTGAAGCATTTGTGTCCCTACTGCTGATCTTTATTTCACTGCTTCTACTTGCTTTGCTTTCTGCAGATATAATGCATGTATGCAGAAAAACCATCCTGATGATCAGATTTCTTTTGCTACTGCCTTCTTACAGGTATACTGGTAACTCTGCAAGTTTATTTAATGATTTCTTGATACTAGCTTGCCTGAGTGCTGTTGATCTTTCTTGAATGAACTTAGTCACAGAAGACATCTGGGACCATTAGTTTTGAATTCATAAATTGGGAGTTCACCTACAAACACAATTTTGTTTGCCACAGGAATTGGTCCATCATGTTGCATCACCTCTTTTGTCACATGAACAAAAATATAACTGACTTGTACAGTAGATGGAATTTCTTAAAGTAAAAACTCCAGGCAGGACCTTAGCCACTGGATCAAAGCCTGCCTCCGCTTTCCCTTCCTGTTGCACAGCAGAGGCAGTGCTGGGTTCCCTCAAATCATGTTGAAGGGTGATGGGAGGCCCTTCCCTACATTTACTTGCCAGCAAAATATTATTTGTCAATAATGTACCCCTGACTTTGCTGAGAAAAACTTGGTATTGCAACATGTCAAGAGCAAGTTGGACATACCCTCTATGGGAAAAGGACTTTGGCCTCCTTTCCCTGGTGTAAATGTATATTGGCTATTGGGAGTTAAGGACTCACAAGACAGAAAGAGGCAAGCACTGAACACACAGCTCTTGGACTGCCTTGACTGTGGGTATCCAGCAAGCTGAGCCTCATCCTTGCCTCCCACAGACAGCTGACAGCTTCTTCATAAAGCGACAGACACACAGATTACTGTGGTCCTCCTGGGCTTGTACTGTTTAGATAAGTCCCCATTCTTTAGCTTTATAGACAATAAGCCCAAACACATTATATAGCCAATGTCCAAACGAGTAGATTAGAAGAGATTTACCGTGTTCTGTGCTTACAGTTTATCCTTTCTTCATTGTATCTCTGGAGCCTTAGGTTGTAAACTTTTCAAGATAAAGGACCTGTTAGTTGTTTGCTCCACTTCATGACTATGTAGACTAGCAACACTCTGTAGTCATATTCCTTCTGGACTTTATACTTGGAAACATTATTTTGTGTAGAAATTAGTCTAAAATAGATAGTTATTTTGTCTTCACTTTACCTGTAGATATCTATTCCAGACTTAAGATGCCTTTTTCATATTTTGGCCAACTTTTGGATTACATACTAGATTTTTGTTTCAGGAGATTTCTAAGTGTACCCAATCCTTCAGTTGTACCAGCTCGGATGCTGGGAAAGTGTCAAACTCTCTCTTCTTCTCTGTTGAAAACACTGCATTGTCTCATTCTTTGCTTCAAAATATTATCATGGAACTCTTTATAATATTTTTGATGATTTTGAAATCTTTCAAGGTTTTCAGTTAGAAATATTTGACAGACATCTCCTGCTACATTTTATTTCCACAGAATAAAACAATTAATTAAGCCTTAAGACTTGAGTATAGAACAGCAGTAAAATGAAGTGTGAGCTACTTGCTTAAGCCTCAGAGCCCCACATGCCTTTTCTAATGATTCTGTTTGTCCTGAAAAGAGAAAGAAGAGTCTTTAATAACAGAAAAAATACTAGGCTTACAGAGGATGTATGAGGTGTTCTGACAAAGCAGCCTGAGTGTTGCACCACATCGTTAAAATCAGCAACATGGTGAAGAAAAGGTTTGCTGCAATCCATAGCCTGGAGTGAGGTCACCAACTAAGCAGGCTTCAGGACAACAAAGCACCCTATACTGATAAGAAAGTGTCCTCTTCCTAAACTGGTCTTGTAGAGGAAAAAAAAAAGGTTAGCTTGACTTGCTTGGACATACCTCACAATAGCATGTGACCATCAGCACTGTGAAACCTTTTCTGGGTTAAAAAATGATTCACTGAGCATTGAGGTTCTAGAAATGTTGCATTTGTAGCAGCAGTCAGCTATTCAGAGTGGAGGCAGAAAAGTATGAAACCTGAATTCAAGCAATGAGGAGGCTGAAAGAATAATTAAAATTAGAAATAACAGAGCTGCTAGAAAATATATTCAAGGTTTGCAGTATAGCAATAATATTTGTATTTATGTAGATGTGTGTGTGTAATCTAATAGCCTTCTATGATATTGTAACTGGATGGCTAGATGCAGGGAAACCAATGGATATAGTCTACCTTGACCTTAGCAAGGCTTTTGACACAGTCTCCCATAACATCCTTGTGGAGAAGCTCAGGAAGTATGGGATAGAAGAGCAGGTAGTAAAATGGATTAGTAACTGCTTGGACAATAGAGTCCAGAGAGTGGTGGTCAATGGTGCCAAATCCAGCTGGAGAGCTGAAACCAGTGGAGTCCCCCAGGGATCAGTGCTGGGTCCGGTCCTGTTCAACATCTTTATCAATGACATTGATGACAGGACAGAGTGTCTGCTCAGCAAGTTTGCTGATGACACAAAACTGGGAGGATTGGCAGATACACCTGAAAGCTGTGCGGCCATCCAGCGAGACCTGGACAGGTTGGAGAACTGGGCAGGGCAGAACCAAATGAGGTTTAACAAGGATAAATGTAGAGTCCTGCATCTAGGTAAGAATAATAAATTACACCAGTACAGACTGGGAGATGATCCGCTGGAGAGCAGTCTTGTGGAGAAAGACTTGGGAGTCCTGGTGGACAACAAGTTCTCCATGGAGCAGCAATGTGCCGTTGTGGCCAAGAAGGCCAATGGTATCCTGGGGTGTATCAAGAGGAGCGTGTCCAGCAGATCGAGGGAGGTTCTCCTCCCCCTCTACTCTGCACTGGTGAGACCTCACCTGTGTCCAGTTCTGGGCTCCCCAGTTCAAGAGAGACAGGGATCTGCTTGAGAGAGTCCAACGGAGGGCTACAAGGATGATTAAGGGACTGGAGCACATGCCTTATGAGGAGAGGCTGAGACACCTGGGGCTCTTTAGTCTGGAAAAGAGAAGACTGAGAGGGGATTTGATAAATGTTTATAAATATATGAGGGCTAAGTGTCAAGAGGAAAGGGACAGCCTCTTCTCACTCGTGCCTTGTGATAGGACTAGGGGGAATGGATATAAGCTGGAGCACAGGAGGTTCCACCTTAACATGAGGAGGAACTTCTTTACAGTAAGAGTCACAGAGCATTGGAACAGGCTGCCCAGAGAGGTTGTGGAGTCTCCTTCTCTGGAGATTTTCAAAACTCACCTGGATGCGTTCCTGAGTGACCTGTGTTAGGGTAGATTATGTTGTAGGGTAGATTAGGTTGCAAGTTAGATTAGGTTGTAGGTTAGATTATATGATCCTGCCCTGGCAGGGGGGTTGAACTCGAAGACCTCCAAGGTCCCTTTCAACCCCTAACACTCTGTGATTCTGTGATTCTGTGTGCACGTGTATAATGACGATGACATTGTCATTAAAGAAAGATGGTTGCCAAAAAGTGTTCACCAACTATTATAATTTTCCAGAGTGAACTGTTTTTAAATATTCTCTAAGAATTTCTTGTCATAAATATTTCTAGAGTATACACTTAACTTATGCCATTCAATACCATAAAGCAACACTACAGCTAAGTTAGCAAAGTAGAAAAGTCTTACTTATTGACAAAACCCTGATGATTCTTGCATCTAAGGCAGCTTATATGGTAATAGTATTCCTATTTTCAGAAGGCATACATCCTGATATTATATTTTTCTGTAGAATATTAACTATTTTATAGCATATTTGCTTATTGAGGAAACTCTTTTACCTTGGAGAAAAAAACATCCTTCTATGATTTTCTTTTAATTTTACAGGAGATCGTCATTCTCAGGCCCACGATCTTTCTTGGACATTTCAAAGGACCACACACAGGACCTACTTTCTTCTCAAGGGACATAAGATACTGTGTTTTGACTTTAAGTCAGCCCTAGTATACGGATGCAGACTTCAGGTAGAATGAGCAATGCAAAGAACTTGTTTGCACTTGGCGTCTCCTTGTATTTTTGGGGACTGATGGACCTTACTACAACTGTGCTGTCAGGAAGTTCCAGGCCACTCACTGAAGGGCAAAAAGACAACCTCTCAGACAAGCTGCATCAGCGTATGAAGCGGAGCTGGGTGTGGAACCAGTTCTTTGTTCTGGAGGAGTACACAGGAACTGATCCTCTCTACGTTGGGAAGGTAAGACCCATACCAGAAGGATATCTGGCAGAGTGTATACATCTGTGTATCTGTGGACTGTGGTGAAACACGGGAAGCGCTAGACAGTTAATTTATCCACATTAATTTCACTTCTACTCTCAAGAGCTTTTGACCAGTGTCACCTTTATTTGGGAATAATTTCTGTTTCAAGGCGCTGTCCATATATTTGCCTATTTCAAAGAGATCTGCTGCATCAATCATCATCTGTAATTGAGGCAGTGTTAGAAGATCTGCAATGATTTTTCCAGGGACTCCTACAATGTCAAGGCAAAGCAAGGTTATATTGACATAAAAGTATTAGGAAAGAAAGGAAGAGTTTGTGATCAAGCTTCTGTCTGTGATAAGTCAGCTAGAAGCTGAAATTCACAATCAAATTAAATAGCCAGTTTCTCTTGAAAAACTGACATTTCAATTTTTGTTTTCTGCAAATCTCCAGGATTAGAGCATCTTCTTGCTTACCACAGCTTGACTGCAGGTTAATTCTGTGGACTACAGAGAAGTTGCTCCAGATGTAAAAGGCTAGACGGAGAGCTCATTAAATCCCACCATGAAGGGTCCTATTTTTGGATCCTTTATACCCTAAGAACCTACACATCAGTATAGATATGTATAAAATGGATCCCTAAGCTCACCCTATTTACTTGGTAGTAATTTGCATTCACTTTTCTGTAGGTCCTTGAGGAGCAAGCTGATGGTAATCAGACTACTGATGTCTGACATCACAATTTGAGTCCTTTTTCTCTTTTCTGCTTTTTTTTTTAGTGTCTCTTAAGTGTTTAAAATATTGACCCTGTTACTTAAAGGGTTATGGTCAGCACCAGGTTTGCTTCTAGTCTGCCCCAAGGTGACAAATCTGGAAAAAGTAGGGAGAGGGAAAGTTAGTGTGCTTAAGTGTTTGAACAATATAATTAAGATTTCACATGCCTAGAATGTCAGATAACACTATGATGAGTGAAGACATATAAGTAGATATGAAGGATTAAGAACTAAGAAAATATGTCAGAAAACAATTCTTTCAGATTTTATTGCTTTTTTTTACATGATCAAAGCTCTTCCTTTCCTTCCGAGCTATACGTGTGCAGAAGAGAAAAAAAAAACAAACAGAAAAAAATCATATAACAAGAAGCCCATTTTAGACTTGTATTTATCATTCTACACCCCACAGAGCTAAACTGTGCCCTCAGTCACATCAATATAAATCAAAATGAATCCATGGGCTTCAAAAGGCCTCCTCCTCATTTATCCCTGTGTGAATGACAGCAAGATGTTCTCTCCTTCCTTCCACAGCAACAGCATTATTAGTGATTGCCACCAAATAAGACCTCATTAGTCTTCATTCATCTCTGCACCTAGCTTTTCAGCTCTTGATATCTCTATTGATTAAAGAAATTAATATTTGTTTTCATGCAATTCCCAGCCTTGGAACAAGGGCAGACATACTATTTCACATACTCTGTTTCATCCGAAAGGACTTGAGACTGAGCTGAATTTTAGCTGAAACAAGTACTAGAAGAAACTTACTCATCTTTGGTTTAGACTCGATTGTGCCATTAGCAGCACAAAATCCTGGTGCAGTCAGTGCTCTTGAGCTCACTGCTGCTCAGCTCTGCTTAACGGGGGGAAGCAAAGATGATTCTTCATGGTCTGTGTCCACCACACAAAGGTCCAAGCTGCCATAAGTGAGCTATCTCCAGGACTACCTATGCCATGGCTGAGTTAGCACAGGCATGCACAAAGGCTAATTAGCCTCCATGATTAACAGGGCCAATTAGCCCCAGGCACTGCTGAGCTGACATGTCTGGATTGAAGGCCTCCTAACTCTGCACTGCTTCATGTAGAGCAGATGCCAGGGAATTCTGCTGCCAAAATGGGCCTCTGTGGGTCAAATGTTTTATCATCTCCCATCCATGAACTGGGTGCACAGCAGCCAGCCAAGCAGTGGGACGAATGCAGTGGAGGCTGCTGTGAGGGAAAGGTTTTCCCCTTGATGCATACAGCCAAAGGCACAGGCTCTTGGAAGAAGTTGCAGCCACCGTGCAACAGTCACCCCTTCTGCATTCTTGCTGCCTGTGTCTTAGGGAGAAGGGTCAGCAAAGAATAGAGTGTGGGCTGAATTAAGTGTTCTGCCAGGCCAAAAGTTTTTCAGCACAAGTCCCTCCAGGCTGTCTCAGAAATATCTCTGGAGGGGCTTGTACAGAGCAAAGCAGAGGTGCAGAAGGACTCCCAGCCTGCTGCTCGTTACTAGCACCAGCCTTCTAGACAACCCTGGGTCCCACACGTGGCCAGGCAGAGTACCTTCTAACCGCTACCACCCACAACACCCTTAAACATCCTGCTAGCCAGGCTTTGCTTTTATCCCTCTCTGCTCTCCCATATCAGAAGGAGAAAGCATGCGCAGCATAGATCCAGTTGTATTTCTTTAAAGGCTTCCCATAAAGGCTCTCTGATGCTCTTGTACAGATGTTTCTGGATATCTATGTATGACTGGAGCAACGCAAAAAAAAAAAATCCACCTTGACTTGAACCATAGGTACAGGCTTGTCTAACATGATTTTCAAGGCTGCTATGAAAAATTTACTTTCCTATGTAACTGTAAAGCAAGGTGCACAATATCTTCTGGACAGGGAAAGTAAAATAAACTTCCTGATGTGAAGTAAGTACAATTTTTGCTTTTCTCCAGTGCTCATGATCCTTATTTAAAGCATTTTAGCTTCAGAGGGTTCCTGGTCCTGTCACAGATCAATACAAGGTTTCAGCTTTCCTAGAGGTAGCCATTACTGGCTAATAGGATGACATAGGGAAACCAAAGCACCTACATTTGCTACAGCAGGTGTTTTCCACATTCGTCCATCAGCCTAAACTGTATAAGTAATTGAACTGGGACAGACTTCACTATTTTGCCATGTCAGAGACTCTCTGACCCTGTTTCAAAGGAAAGAGGCATTTGAACCACAGCAGCTGAATGAATAAATAAAATGCATCCATTCTACAGAATATCAAGGTAGGTCACCCTAACTCACACATCCTCACAAAAATCTCCTGCAGGTGCTACCTCCCTGGAGGCAGAGAAGGGAGAGTACATCAAGGATGGAGTCACAGCATTATTAGATCTGTGTCCGTCCTCCCCTGAGCTGCCTTCAGCAGCACCACTCTCTTTTGAGTGGCCTTTGTGGGGAAATGTGTCATTCAGATTCCCATGTAGCCTTCTTAATCCTTTGTACTATCCTCATCAAAAGAAGCAATCCAAGTTGAAACAGTTAATTTCTCAGGAGTTATTGGCTTTATTCCTCTCATAGTCCATTCCTTAATATGGAGGAGAAAGTACAAATGAATTGCTCCTGTGTCAGCCACATGGCAGCACAATTTATTGCATCAGCCATATAACAGAGCCAATGTAAAACTAGATCACCTTTCCAACACAGTGGCTTCTGCACACACCCCAAACTGCAGCATCCTGATAATGCATTTGGTGTGAGCCATAATGTGAGCATTCTTTCTGTTTTTTGCAGCCTGTCAGTATTATGTCTTCTGTGCTTTTTTTGGCTTTGTCTAGAAATAGCAGGTTATACAAGAAGTTGCAAAACTGCTGCTAGCATTTCTTACTGCTTAGCCTTGGTTGAGACCCAATGTTTTTAATAAATCACAGTTAGACAGAAGTCCTCCTGTACTCCCAAATTATTAGCGTGCCATGTTCATTCCTTGTTTGCTCCCTACACAACTGCATTCATTTCAAATAGGGCTTTGGACAGAAGGTGTAATTTAATCCATGAGTTTGATTCTAAGACTTCTTTTGAACTTTCCCAAACACCTTCTGCTATTTCAGAAGACCTTTTTTTTCTTTTTCTCTTTTTTTTTTTTCTATGTATTTTTCTTTTTTATTTTTCATTTTTCTTGGACTTCTTCCTTTTTATTTTTTTCTAATTTAATGAGGACTTGCTGATGTTCCAAAAGACGTTTTCTTCCATCAGGTCCAACTCTAATTCCCCAGTTAGGTTTAACATCTGTGTCTGTCTCAACAGCTGTATTCTCCCACTGATGGACTGTTGCACTAAAACAAATGCCCAAGATATAGCTTAATGGTTTTGAATCAATTAAAAAAGCTATAATAGTGCCCTCCTTCTGGAAGCATCCTGTTTACTAGCTCCTACAGTGATAAACTCTGAGTTATAGGTGTTTAGGGTAAATAATGACAATCACAAGATAGTGTTTCCTGAAGATATGCCAATTTGCAGTCCTGGCTCTTGCATGTGAATTAATACACATGGCAGTAATCTAAATTTAACTGTTTGCCACTTTTCCCAAATTTCTCCAGGCTTGTTCTTCCTCCATTTAGCTGATACATCACCTCAGAGATGCCAGCATTCCCCTGAAGGACCAACATCTCTCAAATGCAGTAGCCACTGCAGAGACCAATCGCAAAGTAATGAAATATCAATATTGGCACAATCTGCAGCTTCAGCTCTTACAGCCACTTTGCCCTGCTGCTGCACTTACCATTTGCTGTCTCAGCAGTCATTAAGAGTCTATGGGCCACCTACATACAGTCCTGTCTGCAAGGTGGGACATGACATAGAAAACTATATAGATCCCACCTCAGCTGAAGCAGTCTTACCCTAAAATCAGGAGTAAGTCCAAGTTTTGCATAGGTCATGTGCTGCACTCTGAGAGGCTAGTAAGGAAAACATTCTCCAGAGAATGACCATCTGCCAACCAGACCCTTCAATGGGGGAAATGGTCTTTTATGTCCCAAGTCAATGAGACCATGTTCCCTAAAACAGCTGAAGACCTGGTCCACTGGCATTAGAAATTATTAGGTCAGATAAGCCAATTTGTTTACATCCTTATAACACTTTTTTTCCCATGTGATAAGTTATCACAAGTTAGCCTGTAGTTAAATGCATAAAGTTTGACTTCTAGTTTTCCACACAAATTATCCATTTCTATTTGGATTCTTTTTTCAAATCCCTCCAATCCTGTGTTCATAGATTCAGTTTGTTATTGCAAGATTTTTCTCCAGTACAAATATTTACATAGGTTTGGCCCCATCCTCTACAATTATTCCTATATGTCCATTGAGCTCACCAAAGCATTAAACACATGATTAATTCTGACCATATTTATTGAGATAATTAGCTCATATATGCATTTTAAAATGTGTTTAATGGAATCCTGCCCACTTTGATCACTTTGTTTATTATTATCTATTCTTCGTCTCTCAAAATGATAATCACACTGGAAAACAGTATTCACACCTGAATTATTCTTGATAAATCCTGTTTTGTTTATTGCCTACCTGTCTTTTGGGACTGAACCAATATACCACTTCTGGGCACTGGTCTTTATGTTCTCTTCTTCAAAAGCATGGAAGTATGAGCATACTGCTAAGCATCTTCATAGTATGAGTGAAATTAAGTGATTTCTTTGTCTTTCCAGTGTTTCATGGGACCCAGGTGTTTAACAGAATGATAGTCCCCAGGATGATTTGTTTCTCTGTTTTAGATGATAATTGGCACTGCATTTACTTCTGTTCTGTTACATTCACAGCTATCTGTGGCTGCTCAGAACTAATTATCAGTCATGCAATAAATCCATTTGCCAATTCCCTAGAAAACCTGGGATGCCTTTCATCTCTATAACCTGACATGGACACTGTCAACTGTACCTCACTGCGTACCTTACCTAACATTTGATAATAATCCTTTCCTGAAGATGTGAGGATCCAGTCTAATTCTTTATTGCTAAAATTTTAATGGAAAAAAAATTATACGATTCCTGAATCATGACAATTACTGAGTAGCTCTCCCATCCTGCTTTCCTCTTGATCTCACACAGATTTGCCTTATCTGCCCCCACATTTTGCTACCCCTGGAATATCTGACTCCTCCATACATAATTATTGCGTTGAGTGAGATTTCAAAAAGGCACAGAGCCTGTTATTGTTTGGGTGTCTCTGCCTTTTGGCACAGCTGTGAGTGCAGAAATGGGAAGACAGGAGAGGGTTTTTAATTGCAGCTCTGTAATGCAGACTTTACTATTTGCCTCTTTCAGCAAAGCAAGTTCATTAAAATTAGCTTGTGAGTCCCAGCAGTGAGATCAAAATGCTCAGGATGCCCACGTGTTTAGCTTTTCTCAGCAGCTGCTTGCCCAGCTCATGGTCTAATTGAATCCTATTCCTTTCCACAGCTCCACTCTGACATGGACAGGGGAGATGGTTCAATCAAATACATTCTCTCAGGAGAGGGAGCTGGCATCGTGTTCACAATTGATGATACAACAGGGGACATTCATGCCATTCAACGACTGGACCGTGAGGAAAGGTCACAGTACACTCTCAGAGCACAGGCTCTGGACAGGCAAACGGGCCGGCCAATGGAACCAGAGTCAGAGTTCATCATCAAAATCCAAGACATCAATGACAATGAACCAAAGTTCCTGGATGGACCTTACATAGCCTCTGTTCCAGAAATGTCACCTGTGGGTAAGGCAGATTTTGTGGAGTCTCTTCCCTCCTGTAAGAAAATTGGACATGGTCCCCAAAACATAAATTCCCTGACTCCCTGGACTCAGCAAAGGAGCTGCAGGACAGGATGGCTTCCCCCTGGGTGCCTGACTGCTGCAGAATGTGGATAGCAGGCTTTACACCACTGTCATCTGGACCCTTTAGAAAGAAAACATGCCAAGGGAAGCAGGGGAGCTGAAAAAAGATGTAATTCATACATGCCATCCTCAGACAATTTGCAGTAACGTAGTGCCCCTTCTTCCTTGCCATCAAATGGTAGCAATAGTAATGACCAGTAGACGACCATTACCATCTAGAAAATAACACAATTTTAGGAACCTATTCTAGTTTGTACCGAGAGCTGAAATACTGTCCAGGAGCCCTTGAAATCATGAAGATATGACAACAGTTATTAGCAGCTTTGCTCCCTCTAATCTGTGTAAGCCTGCACTAAATATATTTCAGTGTATCCCAAGATTCTTGTACTGTTTGCTCTCCACTTTTAGAGAATGGGATCATGTCAAAGACAGTCCTGTTAGTGCAGAAGACAAACAGCAGCCTTCCTACATACACAAGTCAGGGGAAAACACTTCCATATAACAAATCCAATAGTCACATAAAACACTGTTTTTCTGGACTTCTTTCTTTCTTTTGGAATTGCTTATTGTTTTTTGGCTCTGTGATGTCATTACAGAGATAATAAGACCATATAAATCTCTTGCCCTGAAGTCACAGATATGCTTCACCTTTTCATTATTCAATATTATGTTGACTAGAGACAAACATCAAATATAAATGTTCCATTCAGAAATAATGTTTCTTAATAGTAATGGCTAGCTTAAATTCTGATTTATTTTGCAGTGCACATCTTGTAATACTGGATTTGTCTCTAACTCAGAACATTATGTAGAAGGCTAGATACATTCATAAAGGCATTGTCTGACATTTTAAGGAGTCAAAACTCACATATATTTCAAACAGTTATGTCTTACCTTCTCCTTCTTCTTGATAAATTACATCACATGCAAGCCATCATTACCTTTAGAGGAAGCAGACCTTGGAAACCAATTGAAGAAAAGAAATATATATGTATCTGTACAGGTTCCAAAAGGCACTTCAGCAGGGTATATAACCTCTAGGCCATGCAATGTAAACTGCAATCCCACAGAGAGATTATCTCTGATATACCTTCCTTTGCATTCACTATTTGTGTACAATTTCCATCCTTTAGTCAACATACAGAATCCATGAGCCCCCTACAGCAGTTTGTGATTTATGTCAATATAGATCTTACTGAGCTGCCTTTAAATAATATTTAAAATCAAGAAAAGGGGAAAAGAAGCAAGCAGTATATAACTACCAGCTGTATGCAAGCCATAGTAAAGTACTCTTAGATCAGCAATTCTGTAACTGTGGTCCACAGCGTTACTTGCTCTTTTATATTTTCTTATAGACAAATGATGAATTTATGCTTATTAATTGCTTTACTGCTAATGAGATGAAAGTATGAGCAATAATTATAAGCACTATGAGCACCAGATGAAGAAGTTCAGTGTGAGAAAGATCTTGTTAGGACTTTCTATTTATTTTGAACTGTGTTTTTCATGCCAGCTCTTTATCCCACAAAGTCTTACCTGATGGGTTTTTTGTCAGGCACCTCTGTTATCCAGGTGACTGCGACAGACGCTGATGATCCAACCTATGGCAACAGCGCAAGAGTCGTGTACAGTATTCTCCAGGGACAACCATATTTCTCTGTGGACTCTCGAACAGGTATGTCATTTCATCAGGGCAGGAGTCAGGGTGAAAACCAAAAGAAAAAGTTACAAGCAGAAAGAAAAGGCAGTGCATTGTGACTGTGGTCAGAAAAACACATTTCTGTGGCTTGGAGCTAAGACAGACCAGCATTGTGCAAGAGCTAAAGCAAGGCTGAGGTAATGAGCTCCATCCGAAAGACATGCTCTCTGCAGTGTTATATCCATCTGAATGACCATATTCTGCAGCTTTTGAGCTGGATGGGTTTTGT
The DNA here is from genome assembly GCA_025345505.1 of Todiramphus chloris collaris. Lineage (NCBI taxonomy): Eukaryota > Metazoa > Chordata > Aves > Coraciiformes > Alcedinidae > Todiramphus > Todiramphus chloris. The sequence goes on along the minus strand of JANVCC010000101.1, from coordinate 1,153,101 downwards.
GCTGTAAATATTCTTGTTGGCTTCTATCATATCAACAATGTCTTTGGCAGATCTAGTTGGCAACAAGGCCTAGCAGAAAAAAGCAATCTGTGAACCCACCAGGACTGTAAAGTGTAAGCTAAAGGATGCAGTTATCTGGAGTAGTTTTACCTAAGGGTGTTTTTGTTAATAAGCTTACATTTATGTATAGGACACCCTCTCTGTTTTGCTTTCTTTCTCTCTTTTTCTGCGTATATCCAAGTTTTATATCCAAAAGAGGAATCTGACAAGTTTTGACAGTTTCTAAAGGCCATCTGTAGTATTTATGTCAGAAATGCATGAGACAATAGTCACTGCTGTGATTTAAACTGTGGATTTAAATCCCCTCAGGCTGAGTCTCCCAGTTCCTAAGAAACTGTCTGTATGTCATAAAAATGAAAGGACATCACCTCTGCTCTTTACTGCTTTTTTTTAAGAGAGTGCACTTCACTCGGTTTTGTGAAAGAAATGGTACTAGCACCTTCATTTTGAAAGATCTAGGGATCTGATCCTTTCCTATGGAAGGTTTTTAAGGGTCATCAGCATACTCAGCATTTCCTTGCTGACCAGGTGTGTGCAGCAGCATTGGAGGCTCCCTGCTCAGAATGGCCACTCCTCTGGGTCTCATTTGGAGGACCATGAACCCTGATCTGTCTCTGAGTCCTGTTGTCCTGGACTGGTCTTCCACTAGGGATCAGAGGACTCAAACATAGGCATGGCAGAGCCTGACTTTTAGGCACTGATGGTTTTTTTCAGATCTAGCCTGTTCTCTACTAAGGACAAGCCAAGACTGGAAATTCCCTGCAAAGCAGTCACATACAGAGAACATACTTACCAAAATGCTAAGCATTTTCATATGTTTATTTATATCCAAGGGGGTTGAGGAGCTACAGCACTTCACAGGAGTCACTCAGCTTTACAGGATGAGACTCTAAAGAACTATCTATGTAGCAAGATGTAGCACACGATGAATTGTTCAGTACTGGTCGCTATTTCTTCCCTTCTAAATTCAGTGATAATTGCCAATGCAATAACTTTTTTACTGCCTTTTTTTTGTTTGTTTGTTTTTTTTGGTTTTTTTGTTTTGTTTTGTTGGTTTTTTTCTTTATTAAGCCCATACATTGTCTTGCTGAGAAAAATAAAGACTAAATTCAGATCACTCAAGCTAATAGTGTCCTGATGTGCAACTACTGCATGTTGAGCCTTGGGACTGGGATGGTGTCTGGGGCTGACACATATGTGCCCACACACAGAAGGGCACCCCAAATGTGTTGCAGCCCATGTCTGGCAAGGGCCTTTAGTGCCCCAGAAAGTGTTTCCTGGCAGTACGTCCCCCGGGCTGCACCAGCAGCCGCCACTTCTCCTCTGCTCAGGGACCCCCGTGCACCCGAGCAGCCTGTTGGTTGAGCAGTCACGCTGGCCAGACGCGTTGCGGAGGAGCCCGGTGCCGGCACAACTACGTTCAAGAAGGCGCTGAAGGAGTGAGGAAGCGGTCACACTGGGAGGCAAGGGAAAAAGAAAGAGGAGCATCCAAGCCCTAAGGCAAACAGCGGGCAGGCTCGGGTGAGGGGAGGACAGTGTCGCAGGCAGCGGCCGGGGGGTGCGGGTGCGGGCAGCGGGATGCGACAGGAGCGTCCAGCCCGGCGCCAGCCCCGGCGGCCGGAACCGCTTCCCCAGCGGCACCGGGGTAGCGCTGCCGGGGCCGGCTCTTCGCAGGATCCATAAAGAGAAGTGTTGCTGCCACCTCACGTCCTCTTGCAGTAGTGTTACTTCCTGCCGGGTCGAGGGAGCAAGGTGACCACCCTACGCCTCCCGCCACCCATCCCGGGCGGGCGCAACCCGTCCGAACCAGCGGTATCTCCCCGAACTCTGCTCTCGTAGCCTCCAGCGTGGGGCCCGCAGGACCCGAGCAAAGCCCGGGGGCTTATTTCAGGTTGCCGTCAGGACTGCCTGTGTTAGGGATACTCTGGAAAACTTGTCTTATCTTTTAACTAATCACATCACTGACACCTTTTATACGAACATGGTTATCCTGATCAGGGCTCTAATTCAGCATAGCACACTCTGTTCCCAAAATGCCTTTCTAGCTCCCTTGGAAGAAAACATTTTAATTTTGAACAGACAGCCTGCCCCATAGCTGATGCATTTTAACTGGTCTTCTTTAAAATTCATACCTTCTGTTAACCTAGATTTATTTTGGCTTAATTTTTCTCTGACAGGAAAGGTGAGACAGAATGCAGAGCCTGGTGTCATTCTTGACATACAGAATACAATGCAAGCACACTCTACCTTGTTTGCATACTCTTTAACGGCCATTTCTTTTGTTCTCAAAACCCCTTTCCCCCCCTCAATCTCAGGCTTAATTAGAACAGCCCTAATGAACATGGACCGAGAAGCAAAAGAATATTATGAAGTGATTATCCAGGCCAAGGATATGGGGGGACAGCTGGGAGGATTAGCTGGAACAACCACAGTGAACATCACCCTCTCTGATGTCAATGACAATCCACCCAGATTTCTACAGAGTGAGTACCTGCTGTGCCAGAATGGGCAAAAAGGGGTGGCTGAGTTGTATGGCTCCTGTTTGCTCTCATTACAGCCATTTTCAAACTCTGGATAGTGACAATTAGAGATGGGCAGAATTTCAGCTTGATGGAGCAATTTTCCTTCAGAAAAATGTCAAAACAGAGCAGTCATCACCTTGTCTTTCAGAAAAGGCTTCTGACCTCCAAAATCATCAAAAACAACACTTTTTTTTAAATGGTAGGAAATTAATTTACATTAAAAGGAAAGAAGGAGATCTTTTGTGTTCCTAGACTGCTCACGGCCATTGCCTTCGGCTGCTAATTGCTGCTCTGATTCTCTTTTCATCCTATCTCCAAAAAGATGTCTGTCAAATCAGGGACATGTGGCAGTGCTGGAAGTTGAAAGATAATTCATTCAACACTCCAGTGCTGGAAGTTGAAAGATAATTCATTCCACACTCCAGCCAGGCCACTGCAGGGGAGCGTCTGCAAGCTGTGCTGCCAGTGTAGAGTGTGTAGGCATACAGGCTTCTCTCCAGGAAAGGTCCATCTAAACCTTGGTAATACACAGTTAGACCCTAACGTATTAACAGACACAGTTAATGGAGTGCAAAAATAGGCGATTCCATTCTTATCAGAAACATCACTTTGTATTAGAAAAGTGAATCTCAAAGCAAGATTTGCAATATTGTCCTTTCTTTATGAAGTTTTTTTTTTTAGATCAAATTTATCTACATAATTCTATATTGCTGTTAAAAAATTGAAAGACAGATTTCAGGTCTGATTGAACAAAAATATTTCAAGTTATGTACTTTTTTTTTAAAGAAAGCTGATTCTTTTGGTAGTATAAATCCATCTCAAGCCATTTTGGTTTTGCCATTTGTCTCATCTAGCTGAGAGATGAAAACTCCTGCAGTTCTTTTTGTTGCTATTCCTCCTGTTCTGTTTCTGCATGTTGCACTGCTAAATCAAAGCATTCCACTAAGATCAGCAAGAAGCCTCAGCTTCCACTTTTCTTCTTCCATCAGAGCAACTTGTTGAGTGCACCATTGCCAATCCTGTTTTGAAAGTGGCATGAATTGTGGCTGTTTGATATCAAACTCTTGATTAAGAAAAATGACAATAGATCAAACCTCAATTTTGGTGTTGTTCTGCCTTATAAAGCTCAATAACTGTTGGAGTCAACAGAAAGAGCACAGTAAGGAAGGTTTGAACATAAATTATGATGACAGAGTTGTATTTTAGATATAACATTTATTTTTTTTAAAACACACTTTTAAAATAACAGCTCTCTCTTTTTCCCCAGGCTTGCTGCTAAGCAAACTAGTGATGCACCAAATATGCTCAAGACAGAGTTTGTAGGGGGAGGCAGTATATTTTAATAGAGTAACTGGTAAATTTGGAAGAAACACACAAGCTTCTGAGCTCCCAAAGCCTTGTTCCGGTCTGAAAATAAGTTTGTATGGACTTAAGAAAGGATTTGTGGTGCTCAAAACTTGTGGGTTTATTCCCATTGAATCTAATAAAAGATGCCTGTCCTATTAAATGTTTCATATCCTGCTTTGCATCATGGCTGCAACAGCCCTGGTGTTGTTTGCCCTATGTTTCTAGTTAAAACTATTATTTTCAGGTACATTGCCATTTTGAAAAGAATCTATTGAACAAACCTCTTGATATGACAAACACCTAAGCAAAACTTTCCCAGTCAATTCAGTTGGGCTTTGGCTTTTTTAAAGGAAATCACGTCGCTGTCGCAGCTTTGGGAATGGTACTAGAGACTCCTACTATTGTAAGCTGTGCTCATCTACTCTTTGCATCGCTGTGCAGTTTTTGGTTCATTTTCACATCCTGTTTTTTGCCCTCCCCCCCTTCTGTTGCTTGTACCAGAGCATTATCAGATGAGTGTGCTGGAGTCTGCTCCCATCAGCTCTACTGTGGGACGTGTGGTTGCTAAAGACCTGGATGAAGGCATTAACGCGGAGATGAAATACAGCCTTGTGGATGGAGATGGACTGGATGTCTTTGATATTAACACTGATCCTAATTACCAAGTTGGCATCATAACTGTGAGAAAGGTAGTAAAGTTCCCTTTTTATAGTAATATATATGGCTAACAGTTTTGGTTACATTTAATGTAACATTCCCTTATGCCTGTAGTAACTTGGTTCCCACTATATGAGAGTAGCCCCTTCCTTGCTATAAACAATTTCTTTAACAATCATTGCTAAAATATGAAACAGACTGCATTCCTAGGAGCAACCTTTAAAAAGTGGGGACAGCATTAGCATAAACATGTCTTCCCACCAAATGAATGTTCTGATTCACTATTTATCTATTTAAATATTCTCTGTAGCTTAATTATCCTGCAATGCAAGAAATTATATCAATATTTGCATTTGAACTGTACACATTTTTCACTCCAGTGTTCCACAGACAATAATAAAGCATGACTTGGAATTATTTATAAACCAATAAAACCCAGGCAGTTGGTTTTTTTAATTGCTGCTTGAAGATCCATAAATGCTAATTAGACTAGAAGAAGCTGTCTCTAAAATGGTAGCTGTGAAACTGCTAGTACTCCGTACTTCAGGCTATGGAGAAAGGCATAGAGTATTTTCCATAGGCTCCCTGCTGTAGGATATTTATTCTACAATCTTACATAAATGCTAGAAGTTCAACTCCGTTTCTAGGTTATGAAATTGTAACTGCAATTCTGCCTGAGCATATCTAGTGTACTAATAAGGAAGTGTAGTCTCCATTTAAGTAGCCTGGGACTAAATTGTACACTAAAGTGGAACAACAACACAAGGGAGAGATTTGACCCTGCAAGCCTCTATGCCCTACAACAAAACATTTAAGCATGTGTTTATAGTCATCTTTCTCCAACTCCTGTTTATGCAGTCTAGTCCTGAAAGTTAAGCAAGTTTACTGGAATGAAACAGACGTTGAATGCAAACTCTAATGTAATTTATTGATGAAAGAAAATGGTTTATTTGGACTCAATTTGTCAATAAGCTTGACTTTTGCTCTTATGAATACAGTTTTACTAGATGTTCATGTGTGTCAGGAGGAGTAGCTATAAAAATTTATGGCATCCATCGTAGCAGACATCATACTGGCATCAGGTACATATTGCTCAATCCACCTACTGTATAGAAATTTCTATATATACACATAGCTTTTTGTAATGTTATGAGTATTAATAGACAAACATTGGGAAAGTTATCCTTTGGATCCATTCAAGAAAAAAAAAAACCAAAACACTAAATATAACTACTGTTGATAGAAAAGGATATCAAAGCAGGGGGAATAGGGAGAGTGAGAGCATTTCTAAACCCAGAATTAAACCTTCTTTGAAAGAAAGCAAAACTTTTCCTTTTCGTTTTTCTAGACAATGTTGCCAAACAAAATAACAAACACTTCTATCATGGGCATTAAAAAAACAGAGTTTACAGTTACAGATACAACCACTGCTTGCAGTCTTTTGGCCACTTAGCCCACTAATCCCACAAAAAGCTGAGCAACTCCTGAAGAGTTACAGCATCTTCAAAGCTCCCTGCTTATGAGGCTGCTAGTCACCCCAGTGACAGCATTCCCATTCTCCCTGCCTTTGCACTGGAGTCATGGCGGTGGGTTACGCAGTCAGCAGAGAGCCCAGTGCCCAGGAGTGCCCCACACTGCCCCCCTGCCCAGCCACTGCAGATCAATCACTTTCTCACAATGGCTCTGGTTATATCCTGCCTGTATGGAGCACCTCTCAGTGCCTGGCTCAGCACTGGGGGAAAGCGAATGAGAACAAGAAGAGGTTTTCATGGGGTGCTTCTCCTCTCAGCTGTGTTTTGACACACACGGTTCACAGGAAAATGTCTGCTTGCCCTCCCCATGGGACTGGTGTTCAAAAGAGGTTTGAACACACTCATGGAAGAAATATCTAAGGGAGGTGGGAGGGTCAGAGTGGTACTGGGCCTTTGGCACATGAGAGGATCAAGATGGAAAGCCATGGTTGCTAATGATGGAGTCCAAAGCAAACTAAGGGTGTTTGAGCTCAAGAGCATCAAAAATGTGATGGCCTTGCATGCTTGTTTAATTTTCTCGCTTTTTCTATGATGATTAGGTATTTTCATAATGCAGTTGAGTTTTATAGTTATTAAGTATTTCTATCATTTAACTGCTCTTTTTATAACTTAGCTTTTTAGAGTACATTCAAAGTTTCTCACATAGTTTTCCTCACATATGATATAATGGTCTCTTCCTCAGTATATGTTTAGGCAGCATTGCATTGCACATTCCTTGCTAGATAGAAAATTAGTGTTGCTTGGTCATGTAAATATATCTTATTTCTGTTTTTACAATGCATAAATATGCAACTGGTAGATCATAATGATTCTTCTATAATGGGTAATATGTTTGTGGGTCTACCTAAATCTTTGCTGACAAGTGCTATGTCTGAAGTAGTCATTGACTATACCAGGTGGAACTAAGGGCAGCAGGAGAAAAATTTCAGATCATCTGTACCTAATGCCATGGGTTGAGCAGTTCATACTATATCACTGGACAGCATATCTAGTAATACTAAACCATTATCTCCCCAGTACAAGAAAACCAGTTCCCATTCCAGTCTTCATTCCTCACACCCATGTAATAAATGCTGAGTGAGTTTTAGTTTTATAATTTCAAGAACTCCAGTATTTCATCAGGCATTTCTATGCAGGACATCTGTACTGGTAATTTTAGTGCAATAGCATGAGCTTTTGTATGTCACTGAAATATTTCCACTTCTGAAGAAAGAAGCTGTTGTAGCAGTAGACCAGTATTGAAACAATCATTGAATTCAGGGGGGTGTTTTGAGGCACACAGTGTTACTTCTGTCACACCTGAGCATGTGAAATTTCTGCTGGTGCTGCTTAAACAAATAAAAAAAGAATTATTGAGTAGGACAAAAAAAATATATGGGTTGTGACTGGCCAGGGAGTACTTTACTGCTACCTTAATGATCTTCTCACCTCTGACTTCCAGTTTCATCCTCCATCTTCTCTATTTTCCTGCCCATTTCCTTGCCCCAGACTGGTGTTAACATCTTCAGAAATAAATATCTGAATAGGAAAAGCAAAGGTGGTGCATGGGAACAGCATTGGTTTTACTGTAGTCTGCATGAACCAAGTATGTTCTGGAAGTTGCCTCAAGATCACGTGCCCTGGTGATCATGGGTGACTTCAATCACCCTGATATTTGTTGGAAAGGCTACACAGCGAGGCATACTAAGTCCAGAAGGCTCTCGCAATGCATCAATAACTTCCCAATGCAGGTGTTAGAAGTGCCAATGAGGAAGGGAGTACTGCTGGACCTTGTATTAACCCTAGTATTAATGAACAAAGAAGGTCTGGTTGTGGCTGTGAAGGATGAAGGCAGCCTTGGTGGTGGTGACCATGACATGGTAGAATTTAGTATCATATGAAGAAGAAGCAAGGCAATAAGTATGATTGCAACCCTGGATTTCAGGAGGGCTAACTTTACCCTCTTCAAAGACCTACTTGGAGGAATCCCTTGGCATAAGACTCTAGAAGGAAAGGGGGCCCAAGAGATCTGGTTGATATTCAAATGTTACTTCCTCCAAGCTCAAGACAGGTCCATTCCTTTGAGTAAAAAATCAATTTGCGGAGGCAGGAGACCAGCATGGATGAGCAAGGATCTGCTGCAAAAACTCAAGTGGAAGAATGAAGTTCATAGCATGTGGAAAAAAGGGACTGGTCTCTTGGGAGAATTATAGGAATGCTGTGGGGATGCAACAAGGAAGGCCAAGGCCCTCTTGGAATTAATTGTAGCAAAGGAAGTAAAGGAGAACAAGAGGGGCTTCTTCAAATACATCAGTGGTAAAAGGAAGACTAGGGAAAATGTGGGCCCACTGCTGAATGATGTGGGAGACCTGCTGACAGAGGATGCAGAGCAGGCAGAGTTACTGAATGCCTTCTTTGCTTCAGTCTTCACTGCTAAGACCATCCCTCAGGAAACCCTGACCCTGGACGTAAGAGTGAAAGCCTGGAAGGAGGAAGTGTCTCCACTGATTGATGAGGATTGGGTTAGAAATCACTTGTGTGAACTGAACACACACAAATCCATGAGCCCTGATGGGCTGCACCCATGAGTGCTGAGGGACCTGGCTAATGTTGTTGCTCTACCACTCTCCATCCTTTTTGAAAGATCTTGGAGAATAGGTGAGGTGCCTAAGGACTGGAGGAAAGTCAATGTCCCTCCATCCTTCAAAAAACGCAAGAAGAAAGACCCTGGTAATTACAGACCACTCAACCTTACCTCCACCCCTGGAAAGGTAATGGAGCATTTCATTCTGGAAATCATATATCAGCACATGGACAAAAAGAAGGTTATCAACAGTAGCCTGTCCGAACAATACAGCTCAGAGGGTCATGATCAGTGGTGAAGAGTCCAGCTGGTGACCTGTAAGTAGTGGTGTTCCCCAGGGGTCAGTTCTCAATCCAGTCTTATTCAACAGCTTCATCAGTGACCTGGATGAAGGGATAGAGTGTACCCTCAGCAAGTTTGCTGATGATACTAAACTGGGAGGAGTGGCTGATACACCAGAAGGCTGTGCTGCCAACCTACGAGATCTGGACAGGCTGGAGAGATGGGCAAAGGTGATGTTTGAATTAAGTTCAAAAAGGATAAGTGTAGAGTCCTACACCTGGGGAGGAACACCACCAAATACTGGTGCAGTTTAGAAGTTGACCTGCTGGAAAGCAGCCCATGGAGAGGGACCTTTGTGTCCTGGTGGATAATAAGTTATCCATGGAACAGCAATGTGCCCTTGTGGCCAGGAAGGCCAATGGTATCCTGGGGTGCATAAAGAAGAGTGTGGCCAGCAGGTCAAGGGAGCTTCTCCTCCCCCTCTACTCTGCACTAGTGAGACCACATTTGGAGTGCTGTGTTCAGTTCTGGTCTCCCCAGTTCAAGAGGGACAGGGAAATACTAGGGAGAGTCCAACGGAAAGCTACAAAGATGCTGAAGTGACTGGAACATCTCTCTTATGAGGAAAGGCTGCGAGCCCTGGGGCTGTTTAGCCTGGAGAAGAGAAGACTGAGAGGAGATCTTATGAATGTTTACAAATAACTGAAGGGTGGGTGTCAAGTAGAAGGGGACAGTCTCTTTTCAGTTGTGCCCTGTGATAGGACAAGAGATAATGGTAGCAAGGTGAAACACAGGAAGTTCCACCTCAACATGAGGAAAAACTTCTTAATGGTGAGAGTAACACTATGTGAATGCAATGGTGGTGTGGCTACTTTTGTTTTCATTTCAGTAAGAAGAATGAAAGAATATGTATTCTGAAGTGATCTGCAAACATTTCTCCTGGACTTTTCAGTTCACCTGTCAAATTAAAAAAAAAAAAAGTAGACAGTGCCATTTCTAATACTGCTGTCATTCAATGCTTTGTCGTTATCTGCAAATATTTACCTTTGTTACCCTAATGATTAAAAATCATAATAAAGTTTTATTTTAGAAAAGAAGCATCAGTTTATATTAGAGTGCATCTTTTACTTCTGAAAATTAACATTATATGGCCTAAATCATATGTCTCAGTGTGTCTAATGCTAGATATACTTTTCCCCCTCAGCCTTTAAGTTTTGAGAGGAAGAAAAGCTATACCTTGAAAGTAGAGGGTGCCAATCCCCACCTGGAAATGAGGTTCCTGCACTTGGGTCCCTTCCGTGACACCACCACTGTCCACATCAGTGTGGAGGATGTGGATGAACCTCCTGTGTTTGATCCCAGCTTCTACTTTGTAGAAGTGCCCGAGGATGTGGAAATTGGAACCACCATACAGATCATTTCTGCCAAGGACCCAGATATGACCAACAACTCCATCAGGTTTGTCCTCTTAGTATGTTCCCTGATGAGTGCTCCCTGGTATGTCCATTTGGTGGTGTGGTGATTGGACTGAAACAAGACCATTGGGAGTCATGCTCTCTTTTTAGCCAGTAGTAGTCATCAGTGGGTTTAGGCAAACCAGATCTCACACACCAAGGGACTCTGCTATGACTGCCAAAACAATGAAGGAGCTCACTCTTGCCTTTTCTGTGGTATGGAGAATGTCTGCATCTGGCTTTGCAATGAACTGGTCAAGTATGTCCTGACAGTGTAAATTAAAAACCAACTCCAGACTCTCTTGCCTTTGCTGATACAAAACCTGACAGCATCACTCAGAATCTGCTGCCATACCAAGGGGAAGGTAATAAACTCACTTCTCCTTTCTTCTCCTTCTATTTCAAAGCCTTCATTTGTCAACAGCTCAAATACATGGCTACTTTTGGAGTAGATTGAATGCATACTAACAAATATTCATGAACCACTAAATTATATACTGGTTGGTCAAAGGTCATATTCCCATAAGGAGTTAAGAAAGGTAAAGGTGTATTTATAGACATGGGACCTTCACAGCTGCAATTCAGCAAGGAGCCAAAGGAGGAGATTTGCGTAATCACAATGGTGTTTTCCATAGCTGAAGCCAAGTCAGCCCAGTATATAAGAGAAGATTGTTTTTCTCTGAGGCCAGCCCAAATACTAGTTTACACAACCTGCTGGAGCTCTGACTGCAAGATAGTAATCCCTGCAGGTCAGATGCTTCTCTCATCTGAGAAACACTTTGTCTGTTGAGCTGCTGTTTACCTAACTTTGTGTCAGTCCAGCTTCTGAATGGTCTATGTTCAGGAACAGTCCTGGGCAATACAGGAAGAAGTCAAAACTTTTGAGTATTTGGAGCTTCTGAAAAAAGTGAAATCTGTATGAGCAACTCTGTGGGCTGCAGCTAAGAGATCTGAGCAGACACAAAGATGGTTCTTCTAACAGTGCTTTCTGTGTTGCTGCTCAAGTTTTTTTTTCACCTCTGCCTATCTTTTCTACCTACATTATAAGATTATCATACATCTCATGACATTGTCCAAATTCTTCAATAAAACTAAGTATTTGACTGTCTGCATCACAATTTCACTACCCTAAACTTTTTTCCACCCACATCCTATTTTGCTGATTACTGTCCAGAATTATCCAAACACAGCAGTGTAAACAGCTTTGTGTTAATCTGCTTAAAATAGTGTAAGAATAATTCTGTGGACTACCAGAGGGTAAAAGTGTTCATTATTATTCTTAATGATTTTTTTCTTAGTTTTCTTCAGAGCTTTCCAGTGACTACTCTTGATGAAGCAGCACTCTATAAAGCACAGAATATGTCAACATAGATGCATTTTAAAAAACTAAACAGTTGCAAATATGCCCAAATTCCTGTGTAACTCTGCTCCTTCCCAACTTCCTTGCTTATTGTCTTCCCATCTTCCTCCCTTCCCACTTCCCTTCCTTTCTTCCCTCCTTCATGCCCCACACCTTGTATGTACAAATGTAAATGATTGGGGTAGAAGAAACAGAGAACAGAAAAGAATAAATACCATTTCTAATGCTATCTAAAATGCAAATGTTAAAAATTAGTTTTACTTGCCTCTTACGTGGTCTTCTCCATCCATGACAACTTTGCTCAGTATCAGTCTGGCAATGTTTTATGCTTGCTCTGCATTCACTTTGCACAAGGTAAGACAAGATAATAAAAACAAAATCCCAGTTACATATTGTATTACACAAGAGGAAATCCAACTGAAATGAAAACTGTGGTCTGACACCTTTTGCCATTTTCTCAAGTATAGAAAAACCAGGGCACATTTTGGAAGAGCTCATTAAGCATGGGGGAACTCTCAAATCCTCATTTTCCCAGTGTCCAGTATCTGAACTCCCACACTGTCAAATTCTGATGGCTGTTAATATGCCATAACTGTTGTTAAACAATTCATGTTTATTACCTAGGCAGTACAGTGGAAACAAGTGTGAAGAAGCAGGTATTATTAACAGGAGAATTTCTGTAGAGAATTCAAAGATTTCACCTGTGCCTCTTGACACCAATGATTAATACCAGGACACTAGTCACAAGGCCATATTCAATTTCAGATACTCATTGGCCTTAAACTGTCAAATTCTTTTTATAGCCCTCATACAAGAATAATTAGTAGAGAAAAATACAGCAACACTCATACTTATTTCCTAAATAAGTCAAATGACTCAGGAATCTCTATTTAAGAAGAGATTAAGAAGAGAGGGAAGGACTGGGAAGGAAAAGGAAGCAAACCTGCCATCCCATCCTCTTCGATTTTTCTGAAGAGAAGTGTAAATGAAATTCCCCATAGCTTAATAGTATTTTCTATCCCAGTTTAATAAGTCCCTAGATACAGATCAGGCATGCTTGTTCTAGTGAATGCAGTTGTGCTGAAAGGAGAAAGTTCAGAAGAACAAGCCCTGTTCAGCATCTGCTATGACTAATTCTTTCAATTCCCATCAACTTCAAAGAAAGAACCAACCAAAAAGGAAGTGTGGGCTCTGTTCTAGGTTGTGGCATTTACATACATGCATGTGTGGCTTTTGCTAAAGGATTTCTTACCATGCTAACATAGTTAGCTAGGAAGGCATCTTATACAAAATGCTGTTAAGAGCAAGGTGAAGCATATGAAGGGTATTGGGTATTTTACAGTCCTTCTGACTGAGTAAAGCAGTGACAACTGTCAATCAGCTGCTTCCCTGACCATGTTTTCTGTCCTGCAGGTACCACTACACTGCCCTGCTCAAGGGTGTGAGCAGCTTATTCCCAGCATCAAACTGACACAATATTGGCCAGGCAGGTTCAGTAATTATGATGAATCAACCTCACAGAGGGAGCTGTTTTTCTGGATTGATGATATGAGGAAGCCAGTCTTCATCTCCCTTGTGTTGTCATGGCTCAATCAGTAGGATGGTTCAGGATGCAGGTGGAGTTTATTTCCCCGAAGGAGGAGAGAATATAAAAGCAAAAATGAGCTGATGTAAAGTCATTTTCATCCTGTCTGAACTGTGCCTAAGGAAAAGGCTTAATTGTTTTGCTTAGAAAAAGAAGTCAAACTCCTCACTGACAGATTTTCTCTGTAAAGCAGATGTTCCTGTGCTGAGCTATTCCTTGCTTTGAGGCTTCTTCCTCTAAATCTTCCTGTCATCCAGCTTCATCCAAGTAGTCTGTTAAATTATGTTAGCCACAAGAACTCTGAGTTTTTCAAGCATCTCACTCTGTACCTATAGAAATCGATGTGTACAATACATAATTAAGCTGTGTAAGAATGTGGATCTGTATGTATGACAGGTCTGTGTTTCCATTGCTGGGGTACTCTGTTGGCTGTAACACACAGTTTTCACAAGGGTTGCATAATATTTTTCATATGTACTCTTGCAGATACTCGATTGACAGGAGCAGTGATCCGGGGAGGTTCTTTTATGTTGACATTACATCAGGAGCACTGATGACTGCAAGACCGCTTGACCGAGAGGAAATTTCTTGGCACAATATCACTGTGCTGGCCATGGAGCTGAGTAAGGAGAATGCAGACTGTACACAGATTAAAGAGATACAATAGACAAAACAGGCTGAGAGATCTGAATTCAGCAGTTCACATGTTCTTAGGCAGTGAGTGGGAAGCCATATTAACTGAATTACTCTTCTGACATCAACAAGCAAATACTGCATTTTATTTATTTTTTATGCTCCTTTTCACAGGGTAGTGGGAGGAGTAGAGGCTGGCTTTTTTAATTCATTAGTTCTGCTTTTTTAATTCATTAGTATTCTGAGAATTTATTTAAAACTCTTCCTGATGTGTTTCTGCAAGAGCTTTCTCTCTTCAGAAGGGTTGGGCACCTAAAGCAGACACTGCAAAGGCTGCACAGCTGCCAGAGCTACCAGTCCTACCTGGGAGCATTGAGTGGTGTTGCCTGGTAGGCAGAAATGATCCTGCACTTCTGGGTCACTAGTTGAACTCTTTTCTGGTTCAGCAGCAATTAAATGTCATCACCATTTGCTTGCTGTATAAATAATTTGGGCCAGAGTGCTTTGGGATCTTCTAGTACATTGAACTCATTATGTTTTTGGATTTTACAGTGAGATAAAACTCAGCTCAGGATTCATCCATGCCATGTTTTTACCAAGGCTATGAGAACAAGGAAATGCTGATCTTTGCATAGAGTCAATATGAAAATTTTAGATTCATTTTAAATGTTAACAGATGTGATCTTCATAAAGAAGCTCAGGATATGCAAGCAAATAAAATAAAAGGCTCACCTGATCTTCACCTGAAATCTCTTTGGTCTACATAGCTTTTGCTTATGATCTCACTTCATCTCCTGAAGGGCAGTAGCTTTTCAGAAGCTTACTGCTAATAGTTGAGCCATTCCTTATGTCTGAGAGGGCTTCTTTCACATCCAGGCTGTACCAGAGATATGAGTCAGTTTGAGAGGAAAAAGGTTTTAAGAAGCTTGCCCAAAACCAAATCAGCCAACTTGAAGTTATCTGAAGGAATATTTCACATAAGTCGAGGTGACTCTGCCACAAATCTGTAGACTGTTCCATGACATGATGCCTTCCTGCCCCCTTTTTAAGTAGTGAGAGGCATTGGTGATATGATAGGGTCTCATCCCATCTATTTTGACACTAGTTTTATTTTCAGCCACCAATGGCCATTGCAATTCCATGTAAATCCACATACACACAGGAATCTGTAAAAGCTGCCCCTGAAGCAGCACTCAATGGTGAGAACTATATGAAGGCATGTCTTCCTTTGACTCATCTTCTGTTAGTTGTCTGTCAGTCTTGCTCTGTACATATGCAGCACAGTATTTTTATGTAGTGACTTGTTTAAAAAAAATGTTGTAGTTATGCTACAACTCCCAAATAAAGCTCCTAGTTTTAAAAGTTAGATCTGTGTTACTAAGTGTAAATGAAGACGTTCATTTGCCACACTGACAGGTGTGTTAGCAAGATATGTATGGAAATGTGGGAAGCTGAAGGATTAAATTATAAATTATGGAGAAACAAGATAGTTTAAGAGTATAATTTCAGTGCTACAATGTGAACCATGTTATGGATACAGTACGTTGAACATTTAAGAAAACTCCAGAGTATAGGAAAATTCATTACTGCTTATATGAAAATATTACTTCTTTCTATAAAGGGAGATATTTTTGGAGATAAATGTATGAAGTGGTATGGATAAAAAGAAAATAAGAATACTAATTTTTCAGAATTTTCTGGATTTTTTTTTTCACCATTTCTGACCTGAATAATTTATTTCTTTTTTTTTTTTAATTATTTCTGCTTCATTTTATTTTATCATTCAATAAGGGAAAATAGACATTTTGGGGCAGAAACTGTAAAAAAAATATTCTGTGGTCACTTAGTTTGGAAATTGTGAAGATATGTGAAACAATGTATGCATGTAATGTAATTCACCAGTGAGACAGAAATATCACAAATGATGTCATGCAGAATGTAAAATTTTCATTGCAGCTTTAAGCTTCAGTGAAAGCTTTTCTGTACAATTTCATGTGTTATTATGTTTTAAACCCCCCTGTACAAAGTATCAAAGACTTGACGCTATTTTTGCATTCAAGAAACATAAATTCTGAGCAAAAATTTAACTGATCTGCAGAATTACCGCTTTCAACAAGCTCTATATAACAAGCTTATCCTTAAAAGTCCCTTCCTGATCCTTACCACCAGTACCAAGGCTCAACAAAGAGTATTGCCCAAAACTTTTGTTTTAGAAATAGCCCGATTGGACTGAACCAGGTAAAAGTCTTTCGTGGAATTTGTTTGAAAAGCACATGATTGGTTGGGAAGCCAGGATAGTCAGAGAGCAGCATTTGCAACTTCACTTGTGAGTTATCACAACTCGTATGTGACCGTGGTTTCCAATGGGAAAATGTCATTTAACACAAGTCAGTAGTGAAAAAAGCTTCTTTACCTCTTGAGCAGAGTAAGGAGTAGCACCTTCCCGTATATTGCCTTTCTTTACATTGTGTTTCCTTCTTCCAGATAACCCCTCACAGATGGGTAGTGTCTCTGTGACTGTGAAAGTCCTGGATGTGAATGACAATGCACCAGAGTTTGCAAGGTTTTATGAAGCTTTTGTTTGTGAAAACGCCAAAGCAGGGCAGGTAAGAAATGGTAGTAACAACAGTTGGGGAGGAGAAGCTCTTCTACATGGAGACAGTGTGCCAGAAGGGGTGAGCATTGTCAAGAAGCTAACCACATGTTTCACCTGAGCTCTCGTAAGCAGCTGTCTGTGCTGCTTCCCAAGACAAACACATTGCACCAGGATTAAGATCACATATAGCACCTCTTTTTTCTTGTGCAATACTTTCCAGACTTCATGGCTGAAATAAAGCCTTCCCTTGGGCAGGTGCCAGCAAGCAAACACCCAGTGTGTTTGTAGCAGCAACAAAGAGAGAAGTGTTACGAGAAGTTCCTCAGAGTCAGCCCATCCCATGTGTGACAGATAAGGCTTGATGTTAAAAGGCCCTATTTATAAGAGCCTTAAGCACCCCTGGACTTACAGGACTTAGACATAACATACTACATAAGCTTCAAAGGGGTATCAAACTGAACACGTTACTCTGTGAATTGGAGATAACAGAGAATCTTCGACAACACACTGTAAACCAGCAGCTCCGAGCAAGCAGTGAAGCCTCTTTGCTCACTTCCCTTCCAAAACCCCATCAAAGCCCCTGCACAAGGTTTGCCTGTGTCACAGATGGACATGAGCTCTCCCTCACTGGAGATAGTGAAAGGTCTACTGCTGATCACTTGTGGGGAGGCAACCTGTTGCTTCACCACCCAAGGTCCACAGTGGGGTCTTGTGTCTCTTAATGTAAAGATGACTGGCATAATTTAAACACATAAACACACCACTCATGATTTATGAAGAACATATTATGCTAGAAATATCACTGTGTGTTCACTGAAGTTTCTCTGTGTGAAGCAGAATGGAAAAACTACACATTGCTGGGACAACTGTCCTCACAACTATCATATACAGGATAATTACATCTCACTAATTTACAGAGGTCCTTAATAATATAGGGAAAAGAAACCATTGCCTAACCTTTGTCCTGGTTTTGGAGGGTGAGAGTCGTAAATAATAAGCTTTCAAAGAAATTCAAGCTAATTTCTTCCTTCAGTGGAGAAAGCCAAATTCTGTTATATTATGAAATATTTTGTAAACTTCTGAAATCAGTTGCAGGGTGGTGAATACAACTTTATGGGTCTGTCTAACTTTTGAATGCAAAAATCCAGGTTAAGATTTACTCCTTGTTTAAAAAGATGTCAGGATGTTTATTCAGACAGAGCTATAGCTCACTGTGCTTCAAGCTGCTAGGCCTACTTTACTAAGCATCTATAGGTGAGGTGACAAATCTCTTTCCAGATTTAGTATTGCCTTAGTTTCTTTCTGTGGTGTTACTTATTGCATATGTTGAGTGTCTGCGTGGTTGTCTTTTGTCTCTTTCTCCTCCACTGATATCTTGGGAAGAATTTATTTGATTTAAAATGAATAGAGTGGTAAAATAATCAACCTGAAGTCCTTTTTTACCTGCAAAACTAAGCTGAAATTAAGTCTGGGCTTTTTTACAAACTCTCTAATGCACAATGAATCTCCTGAACACCCTGGTCCCTCAAAAGAAAAAGGAAACGTGCAGCAGAAGATAGGGATGCATGAGAGAAAATTGCTATCTGAAGCAAACTATCTCCTTCTTTGCCTAAAAGTGATTTGCATGACCATAGCAAAATAAACAAAGCCTGCAAGGTTTTGAGTCTCTCCTTGATTTATCTATTGTACATCTGCATGATATAAGTTAACTGGTTTTTTATATTATATATATTTTGCTTTTCACCTGTTTCTGCTTTGTTCTCACATTCTGTAGCTGATCCAGACAGTGAGTGCTATCGACAGGGATGACCCACAGGAGGGTCAACACTTCTACTACAGCCTGGCTCCAGAGGCAGCCAACAACCCCAACTTTACTCTAAGGGACAATCAAGGTAATCAGAGTGGACACTCTAATTTCTAATGCCTTTAGTTGGACTTGAGAGCCTATGACTTACAGTGTGTGATAAGACTGACATTTCAAATAATACAAAGTGACACCTGCTACTTAAAGGCAGTGATAAAATGACATATTACTTAATACACTTGAAGGTTATATGATACTTTCTTCTCTATAAATATTCTTTAGCAATAGGTCCCTTTTTCCTCTTTGTGGAAAATTGCCAGTGCTTTCTGCAAATTCTGGTCTTGTGTTCAGGCTGCAGGCATCTTGGATTACTGGAGTGGAAATTGCATTCATTCAAAAGGAGATGCTTAAAGGTAGGATAGCAACTGGAACTAGGAGACAAATCTGAAGAATATTACATTGCTCTTTTTTTGTACTCTAAATGTTTTCTCCCAGGCACAGAAGGGGAAGATTCTTGTACTGTTCTGTTTTTTCCCTCAAGCACTTTTTTTCCTTCCTCTTCTAACATCCTCATTTCCGTAGGAAAGGGAGGGAGAGAGGGAGGAAATGCAGAACCTTAGGGGTATAACTTGGCATACAGCTACAAGTCTGTGTAAAATGCACTAAGTAGAAACTGAAACATCAGTGAGAAGATTCATGGCAAAGTGCTGGCATTTGGGTATCCTAACCAGTGGAATTTGCTTCTTTTGTGGAAACTTTTGTGGGCTTGGAGCCTGTAGGAAAGCCTCACCATGGCAGGCCTTCACATAATGGCTGCTGATAGGGGATCTCCATAGGCAGACGACAGTGCTTAATTTAGGTCCACACAGCCTTCATTGGGAAAGAGGGGCAACCCTGAGTGACCTGGTGCAAAGCTTTCAAAGTCAATATGAAGGGCCTGGATTTCAGTAAGAGTTTAGTGGGTAAGGTACCATAAATCAGCAAGCAATGCCAGAATAAATGGGAAGAAAGACTGGTCACCTGCAGCATCTGTGGCCAATCTCCAAGTAGAGTGCCTACCCCTGCTCCCACACACACCTGATTGTCACACTTATTTCCATAAGCCCCTATCTATGCCTCTGCATAAAGCAACATAAAGGCTAATAAAGCAGCCCTTGCCTTCACTAATCAAGCATGTCTTAAAATTTGCTAATTGCAGAGTCTGGAGTGTTCCTTCACAGCATGATAATGCTTTTTCATCCCAAAACCATTTTTTTCTATAGTGTCCCTGAAGCACCCCCCCAATTTTTTGCATTTTTATCCTCTTCTCATTCCCATTGTCTCCCTTTTTTTAAAAAAAATTGAATATATATTGCCAAAATAAGTGAACAAATAAAACATAACTATTGCTAAAACACTTGGCAAACTAGGTTCATTTCTTCCTCGAGGCATTGATCTAAAAAAAGAAACTCACAAAATTCCCAGCATCAGATACACTTTTTCTAAGGCCATACTTCCAATAATTTATAGTGACAGCAGTGACTGAATGGCTGTGCCTCCTGCTCTCTATAAAATACCAATTTTCCATAGATATATATCATAAGAAGCTTTGGGTACTACTGGCTATAAATTTGAAATAAAATGTTAAGTATCAAACCACTGACTATTTGAGATGTATACATTAAGAATTAATTTACTACCTCAGCAATTTGGAGTGCAGTAGTCATTTCAGTAACAATCATTTATATTTATACTTTCATCTAGAGACCACTAAGGACTATATAAATTCTATGACTTAGTCACAGAGAGGGTAGCTATACTGTATGTCACAGGGTGTCAAGACAAGAAACAGAACCCACCTTTCTAGTCACAACCTGTGCATGTACACATGAGACAGCAACACTTCCTAGGCTGTGGAAAGGCAATTGTGCTTATTCTTTGGTTGTCCAATATAGCAGTAAAAGACACTGCAAGACATGCAGTCTTCTTGGCAACAAGTAGAACCTTGGTTTGTACTGAGCAACAGATGGATCACAGTTTGCATTTTGATGAGCTGTTTTACATATTTTTTTGGCCCGTGTCATTTTAGTCTCTGAGAACTTCTTCAGTCCATTTATTCTCCACATATACCTCTGGCAGACAGAGAAATCCTATTGTTCTCCACTTTGTAGGCAGGGATCCTAGTAGTTCAATGTAGTTCAGTGAAATCATTGGGAGATAGACATGTAAGTGTCTGCAAAGATCTGGGCCATATAGAACATATGTGATGAAGCAGGAAATTGAGCTGGGGTCCCCCATCCCTTCGGTTACTGATGTAGGGCATTGGCAAGCCATCTTCTAAATCCAGGTGACATTATGCTGGAAAAAAGTTGGCAAGAGAGACTTGTAAGAATGGGATGAAAAATTAATAAATTTACTGCATTTCCAGATTAAACTTTGAGTTGATCTTCTGTTGACCCTTAACTGCTGCCGTCTGTCTTTAGGTACCAGATACTGAGTAACAGAAGAGAGTAACAAGGGTGCAGGCATCAGTGTCATACCACCTCCAGGCCCATCATTGGAAGCCTCTGTCAGTCCTCCCTATTACATTTATATCTGTTCTAGGAAAAAATTTAGCTATTTCTTCCTTCCCTGAAACTGTGGTTTACCTCACACTTTGACAGAGTGCAAAAGCGGTGAGTTTAAAATGCCTACGAAAAAACGTAACCCCTTCCTCAAGCCAGAGGTGTCTGTAATGCCTGCATCCTTGTGCTCTTTTGCTCACTCCTAGTGAAATATTTCTTTATATTATTCCTAAATATTCATAATTATTACCTTTAGTTTTTAAAAACCAACAGAAGTTCAGGGCTAATCATCCCCAGTTCTTGTACAGATGCATACAGAAAGAAACCAAGACTTTCTTGTGAGCAGAGCAGTGGTTAACTCTGACCGAAAGGGTTTGGACCTACACAGTGGCTAATTCCCCTGACTTCTCCAAGGAGGTACATAACCTCCAGTGGGGCAAAAATCTGCAAAAATCTGCAAAAATCTGCAAAAAGGAGGTGCTCCATGGCTTGCTCTCACAACCACATGAAGACACCAGCCCACATGCTCACAGGAAGTACAGTTGTCACTTCCTGCTGATCAGACTGGCAGAGGAGCCAGTTCTGTGATCTTCAGTATCTCTGATCAGCACTGTAGCTAAGTGCTACCATCTAGACCTCTGTGAGCCAAAGATGCTGTGTTAAGGAAGCTGTGATGCAAAAATATTATGCATTCTTGTCATGCTTGTCTTTTTTTGGTGGTTTCATTTTTTTGTTGTTTTGTTTTTTAATAAGGCTTTCATGATCTTTTGATAACTGGGACTTAGCAGATATGAAATTTGGAAGAAAATTTTGTATTCCAGTTTCTCCCATCACATTCCAGCATGTCCTTCACACTACAGTAGCATGTCAAATCATACTGGCTTTTGATGAGTCACATCACAGGCCTTAGCACCAATGTATTGCTGTTGCTGAATAGCAGGTAGAGTGATTCTTTAGGGATGATTTGGATGCCTGTTTAGTAGTACAAAGCAAAACAGAACAAAAGAATCAAAATGTAATGCTAAGAGTCACCAAGAAAATTGTATCACCAAGAACATTTAAGAGCTGGGTGATATGATCAATACAATACAGAGAAAGAAAGAAAAAAAAAAATATATATATATATATATATAATCTTTCAATATTTGATTATAGAAACTTGGGGTTTGGGCTGAAAAAAAAATATGGTTAAAAACACTTCTGATCTCTCACTAGATGATTTTGCCCAGCTTCAGTCAGGTTCACTCCCTGTGACTTCTCTTACAGACTTCTTTTCCCTCACAAAGAACAAATTTGCATATAATGAAGGTTTGCTGTCATCTGAATAGAATTTGTGACTTCTCTTTTAAGTCAGTTTAGAAGGAGTGAGAAGGCACTTACTTGTGTGTGGCCCAGGAGAGAGGAGGGGGAGGTTTTCAGGAGGCAAGGGCCCTTGTGTGCAGCACACCCCTTGCTCAGAAGCCATGGGAGCCACAGAGTACTGCTCTCTGCTGGGTTTTGGGACACATTCCTGAAAATATTTGTATCTGTCCACACCCACTGCACATGCTCAGAGCTGCATGGCATAGCAAAGGGTGGTGATATCACTAAACACTAACACATAATCAGCTTTAAGCAACTTTGGATTTTTCATCTTGCACCTTGTTTTTTTTTTTCTCAGAGCTCCAACTCAAATGATTTAATGAGACACTACAACTTCACTATATATTCACATATATGTATGCACACACACTTCAGAAATTTACACTTTCAGAGTAAAAGCTCGAAATGTCATTGACATGCAAGAAATAAAAAGCCCTGAGATTCCTTTTAAAAACATGTCACAAATTCAAACTACTCTCATGAACTGTAGTGATCAGTGTCAAGTGTTTGTTTCTGTCTTGCCTTCTGAAAGCTCTTTTAGCTACATCTGAAGTCTGTGAGTTTGCTTTAGGCACTTCACATCAGAAAGGGTAAAGGCAAGGCCTAAGGTGTGTATGTATTGCGGGTTTAGAACTCTGGCCTGAGAAGATACTGGAACAGGGGAAACAGATGCAAAATGCTGATTAGTGACAAACTGATAAAAAACAAAGGAAAAAAAAAAGACAAATGGATGTGTGTACAGGGCTGATTTTTTTAACCTTTGTTCTCTGCTTCATGGATTTGCTCTGCATATAAAGTCTTCTGTTTATGTTCTACACTTAGACAATACGGCATGGATTTTGACAAGGCGCTCTGGCTTCAGACAACATGAGCAGAACACCTTTTACCTCCCCATCCTGATCAGTGACAATGGCCGCCCTGTACTGAGCAGCACAGGCACACTGACCGTGCACGTGTGCAGCTGTGATGATGACGGCATGGTGATGTCCTGCAATGCAGAGGCCTACGTCCTACCCATCAGCCTGAGCAGAGGGGCACTCATTGCAATCCTTGCCTGCATCTTTGTCCTGCTAGGTAAACCCTTGGCTTCTACTTGGGAGGGGATAAACTCTTTGGTTCTGGCCAGGGGGTTGCTGATCCACCAAAGGTGAAGGACACAAACACACACCTCTCTCTCGCCATATATATATATATATATATATATATATAAAAAATATGTAGACACACACATACTTAAAGGGCCAAATAAAGGACCAGAGTCAGCTGCATATGGCTTCAGACTCTAGGGTGTATGAATGAGGGAAAACTATGGCCTGTAAAGATTTCTGCCAGATGCCCAACGTGCCAGGATGTCTGGTATGGCCCAGTATTCCTGGAAGGGGTATGCTTGGAGGAAGTACTGAGAACTGTGGGTGGGGACAGGTTTCTTTCTCATTCCCAGCAGTTTCTGATCATATGCTCCCCCAGGAAGCAGGAGTGGTTTTCCCAGTTCCACCTCTTGTCTTTTGGCAGTAGGCACCCCCACCTCCATTCTTTTTCCTTTAAACACTACATTTAAATGGTACATGTGCTGCTATAAAGGGGCTGAGCATCTTGTATGTGTTCTGTCTCCACAAATAAATTTCATCCTTTTCTTGCCTGGAGCTTCTATGCCCCCTGTTAGCTGCTGGTATCAAAAGAATTTCAGTTCAAAACACACACTCCCTGAAATTTCAGGGGAGCCAGTTTGAGCACCAGAAGAGTAAGATACAGGAGAAATTCTTTAAAAGTGTTCAGTTCTGGCTTTTCAAAGGAGCCTAGGTACTTCAGTTAAAAATTTCAGCATTCAAAACCTTTGCTGAGTTCTAGCCCTGGAAATACATCCAACAAGTGACAGCACATTTTCAATAGTAAAGGCCTCTGGTGACTGTATGACTACTTCTCCCTATGCTAAGAAGCACGGAGAGGATGAGGAATACCAGCACTGCAGCACTGCAGGAAGCTTGCAGAGAAACAAAACCAAAATACTTTGGAACAGACTAAGGGGCTAGCTCTGCATTTTGCTGTGTAGGCAGACATATCACCATGGTACCTTGGCATCATCCATCTACGTGACATGCAGCTCCCAGCTCAAGAGTCATCCTAAAAGCAGGCTGCAAAACCCAGCTACACAGCAGGAAAAAAAAATCTGCATGAAGCTGTGTGCCGCTGCACAGATACAGGTGTTATAAACTGTTATAAACACATAAACTGTTACTGACACCTGATCTGGCTAGCTTAAAAGTAGCTCAGGTGTCACTTGCAAGCACCACTGGATATATATGTCACCAAGAGTTAAGAATTAAGGTGAGAAAAGGGATAGATTAGCAGGACCTCAAGCTACTAATTTTGAGCGAGGGGTGAGGGATTTCTACACCCTTCCACCTGCAAACACCACAACTCTTTAAATCCAAGGGGCTGGCTGGGCTCACCAAGGGGAAAATAGGGCAGCAGAGAAGCCCTTGCAAGATCTGCTTCCTCACTGATGGCTCCATGTCTGCCTTGCCTCCTGCAGTGCTGGTGCTCCTCATCCTCTCCATGCGGCGCCAGCAGAAGCAGCCATACATCATTGATGAGGAGGAGAACATCCACGAGAACATTGTCAGATATGACGACGAGGGTGGTGGAGAAGAGGACACTGAGGCCTTCGATATTGCTGCCATGTGGAACCCACGGGAGGCCCAGCTAGTGGTGAAAAACCGGCAAGACATGCTTCCTGAAATAGAGAGCCTTTCTCGATACGTGCCTCAAGCATGCGTCATGGACAACAACGTCCACAACTATGTGCTCGCCAAGCTGTATGAAGCTGACATGGACCTGTGGGCACCTCCCTTCGACTCCCTCCAGACATACATGTTTGAAGGGAACGGCTCAGTTGCAGAGTCACTCAGCTCCCTGCAGTCAGTGACGACAGACTCAGACCAGAGCTATGACTACCTGACGGACTGGGGGCCGCGCTTCAAAAAGCTGGCTGAGATGTATGGTGCCACGGACAGCAGTGGGGCTCTGTGGTAATGGACAAGGAATGGCAGAGGGGTTTCCATGTGAAATGGTGCCCGGTTAGGTCCATTCTCATCAGATGCTTCCAAGGACATAGGTGAGGCCTCCTAAAAAATAGCAATACAGTGCTCGGCTAAGAAGGGAAAGAAAGGTGTGAATGAAGGTCTCTCTGGATCAGCTTTACTCAGTTGAAGTAAATCATGTTTTTGAAACAGTGAGAAGCAGAAGGAAGAAAGTTTTTGCCTAATTTTTACAGCAAAATTGGAAAGCTCCATGCCTGGAATATGACATTTCTCTCTTTTTATCTCTCCCTTTCTCTCTCTCTTGTACACCACAGCTTGATGAGCTCTATATGTCTGGGTTCAAACATCTGTAAGCTCCAGCTGTAATCTCAGACTCACTGAGAGATTGCCACCACACAAAAGTTGTTCCCTACCGATTATTCTTCCTCTATTAAAAAGGAAAAAAAATTGCTTGCTAACAAGAGGAAAAAAAAAAAAATCCCCCAAAGCAGAAAATTGAAGCTGGAATCTCAGAGTGCTCTTTGTAAACTAAACCTCCTCCCTCTATTGTTAACAGAGACCTTTTTTAATCCTTTAGAAACAAGGCTGAGGGTTTTTTCTACCTGGCTGAGAGCGCTGGGGAAGACGCTTTGAACTTCTGTTCTAGTTTAATGGCTGATCTATGAGTCATTGGTGTTAACACTAATATATCTCCTATCAAGTTTGTGTAAATTTATTCTCAGCTCTTTAAAACCATGACTCCGCTAAACTGCTCAGAACAAAACCAGAGAATCTGCCTCTTTTGCACTGTAGATGTCTCTTCCATGTGCCAAATGTGATTAGATTTTACCAATGAAAGCCAAATAAATTAAAAAAAAAAAAAAAAAAAAAGAAAAAGCTATATTTGGTAACTACATGGGCTAGTTGGGCTTTCTTACTCTATATGAGGTCAATCCAAGGGATGTTTACATACTGTAGATAACCTACTTGAACAAATGCAGTATTATAGACCAGTAAATGGATGTAAGAAAATTACATGTATAAGTTTTGTATATTTGTTAATTTTGGTAATGAATATGATGTACTGCATACAGTACAGTATCTTAGCACCTCTTTTAATAAAAGTTAAACAGAAGGGAAAGTCTGATGGTAATTTATTGAGTACTTTGCACAGTTAGTGCTTACCTATAGCACGCATTGAGCATCAAGATAAAATAGTTCATCAGTGTTGTGTCAAGGAGACAAGACTTCAGTTTGCAGGTTCAAGCAGATTCTTTGCTTCCTGTATTGTTGTTTACTTGGACATTGTCCTTATCAGTGAATCAGCAGCCAAAGTGCAGCCCACCAGTTACTTTACCAACCATGCTGAAGTCAAAAGAAAGTCTTGGCTGATTTTTTTTTTTAAACATTATATACTGGGGAATTGAAAATTTTGGAAAACAGAGACAAGACAGACTGTAACATGCAGTACCCATTTATGTTCATTTTTACTCTACAATCAAAGTTTTGAGCCTGAATGTTAACTTGTTTGCATGGTAAATGGGAAGGGACAGGGGAATTACACTAACACAAGTTTCATAGAAGATGGTGAAAGGCATCTGAAAGCAGAGCAGTCTGCAATGGATTTTGCAGGTTTCTTGCTAACTACATACTCTCTCCATCTCAAATTGCCCATAAACTACATGTGCAGACATAATCATTCAGTTACCACACTTTTACCATGTGCATACTGTACACATTTTCTGGTGCAGATGTGCACAAAACTCTGCTGTGTCTACTTTGAATAATCTTAGGCTGTATAAATCTAAGACAGAAGCCTTGTTTCCACAGACTCATACAAAGCCATGCACCCCGGAGAGCCAGGCAGCCAGCAAGGAAAAAAGGTTTAGCAACTTCTCAAACATTTGCTCATCTCACATGATGAAAAACTGTGCCTTCATGAACATAAAATGGATTCTGTTTATCACCTGACCCTGCTTTACACCATTGCAAAAAGAGCACTGAAAATTATGGGATAGTGATTCTTATACTGTAGCACTTACCCTCACATATCATGCTTATTTTATAATACTAGATAAAGAACTGTAACCACCATGATCAAGGAAGTGGTGTAGAGGGTGCAAAACTGCTATTGAGAGACTTCTGAGAACTTCCTCACCTCCTGACACAACATGAATCACAGAACATAGGGCAGGAAGGAAGACAAAGAGGACATCTATTCCACTACTTACTTGTTTGAATTGATCATCAGTTTTATATATTTTAAGCAGATGCTGGTTTATTTTTAAAAACTCACAGCTGTTAAAGTTCTGTAACCTTTCTAGACAATCTTCCACTGCATCAACAACCCTGTTCTGAAATCCTTCCCTTTCTGTCATGCAGGACTGCAATGCTTATTGACTACTTTGTCCCTCTGTAGAGCTATGGTTTGTTATTTTCAGACCATTACCATCTCTCCCTTTGGTCACAGTCTACAGTAAGAAAAAAGCCTCTGGATAGTTCTTCATGTCTTCATATCACAATGGTTTACTTCTCCCATTGTAGGCAGAGTGGGAATAAAGGAGGTAAAAATGAATTCCAGCATCATATTGCCTTCAACTTGATGATACCTACTGCATTTACTGAAGGCTTACTCAGGACAAGCTTCCCCAAGGTCTGATTTTACTCCACTGAAGGCCCCAGCAATGTCCTCTGCAAGATAAGCTATGCTGCAGCTGAGACCAGCTTCTTTGGTTGTGTAGCACCCAGCGGGGAAGGACCAACAGCAGTTTTGTTAGGTGTTTGCACTCACACCACAGGGGAACCTGCAGAGACAGTGGGCTCTGAACCCACCTTTCTAAGCTGCATGTCACTGTTAGGCTATCTGATTATCCTCAGGTTTGCTTTAGCTTGTGAGCACGGTCAATAGCTGGACAGATCAATGCTGTTGAACTTACCAGCTGGTGTTCAGTACATACTTGGCAGCCTTTTTCATTTTATGGAACAGGTCACAGTGTTTTTGCAGTCTGTGAAATCTCTATGCCAACAACCAATACTTGCATCTATCACCCTCCCACAAACAAAACTGAAGAATGCTCTGTTTTTACTGATGAGATATAAAAAGGATCTATTTATGGACACATCAGGGCTCAGCAGGCCTTCTCCAAAGCAGAAGAAGGGAGAAGACCCTTGAGCCCAAAGGAAATGTATGATGTCACAGGCTGTCCATGAAACAAACATGCTGATCATGCAGGTCCTCAGTCTCCTGCCCTGGGGCTTCTCAAGGCCAGGCCTGGCAGTGTGCATGAACATTTTCAGTACTACATAAAACCTGCTAGTGGTTTACAGCCAGGGAGCTCAGCCTGCCATAGTGGAGGGACTGGGCTTTGACACAGCAGCAGACATTTGAAAGTGACAGCGCCAGTCCTGTGTGGCACCAACACTCTACCCACTGCCCCGCTGTAAAGGCAGAAATGTCAGAGGGTGAGGATAAGATCCCCTATGACATCACCAGTCTGCCTGTGCTCCAAGGCACATAGAGATTTTATCACTATTCATTTGATTTTGTTCCTCTGATGACTTTTTTCCCCCACAGCTACCAGTTCACAGGAAAAAACAAAAGGACTTACCATCCAGGAACAATATCCTAGTCTCAGCTGTGTCTGAAAATAAATGGTTCAGAGGAAAAAATAATAGAGTGTGTAAATCATTTTACTAATTCCAGACAGTTAAAAACTGAGCATATGGCCTAAACAACCCAGCTAAGCTCTCTTTCTATCAGCTATACAAAGAGTGATTCATTCCCCCTGTCTTGGCCATCTGTATGATGCTATGGGTCTCTGGAGGTGCTTTGCTTTCAGTTAATGGCCTGGCCTCTGGGGATTTATCCGTACAGCTCAGAGTCTGGTGCAAGCATGCCTTTCGCAAGTCCTCTGCTTTACATTTGGTTTTATTAGTGACCATGGACAAACACTAGAGTCTCTGATGTTTTCCTTTTCCCTTCCTACCACTCATCTCTGTCTTGTCCAGGTAGAATGCATGACCTTCCGTCTCTTACACTGCTTTGGTCATCACACCTAGGCTCTGAGTAGCAACATTCTTTAAGCTGTCTGTCAAGATGCCCAGATCTCTTCAGAGAGAAATGCAGAATTCTACAATGCATAAAAAGAGTTGACATCATTCTTTCTGGTGTAAATTTTCTTGCAGTTATGTATTTCTACATGCTGCTGCATTGCCCATTTATCCGTCTTTATTAGGTCCCTCTTGATTTTGTCATTTCTCCTGCAGCTTGTATTGCTCTTAATCATTTTGTGCCACTATCACATTTGTGGCCTACAGTTGCCTTTCAAACCATTCATTAAAACCAATAGCAACACAGATCCTTGGGGATCCAAAAGTTATATTTTGGTCACATTGGAATATGATATACTAGCCTGTGTGTGGAGTTTGCTTGGTGCAACTGTCACACAGCACAAACTAGAACTTGCTTCTTTGCCTGCTGCCTGACTGCAGCTCCCAGGAACCATCAAACCAGTGGGACAGACAGGTCATAGAGGTCTGGCCTGTATATGCACCATGTCTTACCTGTCCTGGCCATGAGTAAGAGAAATGAGACATGTAGAAGAGGCACAAAAGATGCCTGACAGACTCCAGAAAAGTGCTGACCTGTTCAAATTCAAAGTTGAAGAAATTCAGTTGGTTTTCCCATTGAGCTGTCAGATGGTTTATACTAGCTTAGCTATCAGTTAGATCAAACACAGGAGAGGCTGCAGCTCCCCTGGAGAGAAGTTGGGTTCAATAACAAGTGTGGATGGTATGAGAGGAAATCCATACTGCTGCAGTCTAAATATGTTACTACTCTCCCTCCTCCTTTCTGTCAGGTTGTGAGGTGCCCATTGCATCCTGCTCAAGAAATAGCTCTTAATGTTCTCTTCAACATGCAGATGGTGTAAACAGGGAGTTGATCTGTCCAAGATATCCTAATTTGTGCCTGCTGAGATCTGCAGCACTCAGAAGAGGAGAAGCTGCCTTTCACTCAGCAGTGACCTGTCTTTCACAGGGCAAAGCATATGCCATCAAAGTGCTCCAAGATAGCCACTGCTACAAAACAGATGTGTCACCTAAGGGATGCATTCTCATGCATAGAGGTCCGTGATTTGCCTCTACTTTGGACTATAATGCAGTAATAATCTCTATCAGTCCATCCTCTTTAAACAGACAGATGAAAATTAGCAGGGACAGCAGTGACCCTGAGGTGGAGTCAGAGTTATGATCCAAGGAAAACAATAGGAGCTGGGGAATCTCATTGCCCAAGGCTTTAGGACAGATTTTCAGTTTTGCTTTACCTATATCAATCTCCTAAAGATCCTGCCTCCACTGACATGCAAGATATTTCACTGTTGGCCTCAGAGGTGTCAAATCAGGCCATCTGCATCACTGAGCAGAAGCAGCAGTGTGTCATGTTAAGTATGGGAGTGAGATGTTTGCCTGCCAGAGCCCCAAGGGCTTCACTGAGCAGTTTTGTAAAGTCAGAAGGTATGTCTGAGAATTCTGCCACAGAGTCCCAGCTGAGGGGCTTGCACTGAGATAGTAGTTACCTGTTTCAGAGCCTAGTGAAGGACTTGGACTAAGACAGTGTAAAAGTTAAAACAGAGGTTTGATTTATTAAAGCAACAGGTAGGTTCAGAATTGACATTGATAAATGCACTGACTGCAAAAGCAATAATTGAGCTCCAATTAATAATACCCAAGTGACATCCAGCACAGTTGGAGATGCAGGCATCAATAATAGTGCTAACAGATAATAGAAATGCTAGAAAAGGTGCACCATATATTGAACATGCCCTGTCTTGGTTGGAGGAAGAGGAATACAGCCCTTCATCTGTATCTGTTAGACTTTCAGTCTTCTCCACTCCCAAGAGGTATATTACCATTGTGATTTTTAAATTTTGATTCTGTCTGTTTCTGCCTTCTATGTGATTTTTAGCATGATTTGGGTAGAGAGTTGAGTAACCTAGTCATGTATGTTTCGCATGTACTCTGTTAGGCTCATTACCACATTTAGGGGTGTAAACTCAGACCCTCTAGCCTTCAAAGGTATGTGAGTTGTTCACTCCTGTGGGTTTAGCCAAAATCTTATCTTCACAAGACTCCCACCTTCAGCCATTTGGCTGACAGCTTAGCAGATTTCCAGCCCCAGAGACAGCACAAGAATCTCATAGTTGTAAACATCTCAACCTTTCTCCTGAAGAGCATGAAATTAGCCATATTCCTGTCTCACAGCAGACTAGGCCGTTATTATCCCACACAGTGCAATGCTGATAATGTATTTCTCAAGAACCATTAGAGTAATGTGGTAGAGGAGATGGAAGAGACTACAATGACTGTGATTTTTTTAAGAGCCTATGTAGAAGATAGTACACTGTGCAAGTACCATTTTCAGATCTCATCTGTTATTAAGCCCACCATTGAAGAACAGGCCTCTTGGGGAATATGAATTTTCAAACTAGCATTTTAATATTTATAAGCCAGTCCCATGATGACTCATCCTATATTTTTTTCTCAAAGGTGAATGGGCTACAGTGTTTAATAGCAGATGCAAAACAGTGCTTGCCATGCCAAATAATAATAATAATGACAACATCTATTGTAATAGGGAGTGAGATTTTGTTCCTCTTTTGTGGGGAGGTTACCAGACTCATCATGGGACTTGGGAAGCTGAACCCCTAGTTAAAAGCTTATTATTTTCAGGCATTCATCCTGACAAGCAACATGCATAAGTCAGAGTACAATACGATCCTCCTCAGTGCCAGAGTACCACAATGAGTTCTGAATAGGAGATTTTGCATTTTCTATCATGTCTAGAAAAAAAAAAATCTGGAAAATGTTGTTTGGATGCTTTTTGGAGAATGTAGAGAACCTAGAACAGTGTACAATGCCCTCTTCCTCCCAGCATAGCTTAAT
Organism: Todiramphus chloris collaris; assembly: GCA_025345505.1. NCBI lineage: Eukaryota > Metazoa > Chordata > Aves > Coraciiformes > Alcedinidae > Todiramphus > Todiramphus chloris. Next base: position 1,120,839 of record JANVCC010000101.1, on the reverse strand, counting down.
TCTCTTGGGCTCCACTGACACCAGTACTATCACTAGGGCCACCTCTCCCAGGTGGGAAGAACAAAGCAAGGGACAGAAAGATCCTCTTGAAACCAGTAGTGAAGATAACCCATGGCCAAAGGAATCTGTCCTCCCTCTTGCTCCCAGTGACTTTGCTGCTACTATTATAGGCACAGCAAAACCTGTCTGCACCTCTTGTTCCCCCTTTTCAATAAGAAGAGGGTTCAATGCCATCAGCACTGCAGAGCATCAGAGCCACTGCTGGTGCAGAGTGGGTCTCCAAGCGACCCAGATTGCCTAAACCTGATCATTATTCAAATTAGTTGTCACGAAGAAACCAGGAAACACAAGAATCCCCTTTTTCCTTCAGATGTAGAAGTATTTGCTCCTGAATAGGCTGGGATGTAGTTCAGAATGCGAGTATTTTTACAACCACATAAACTTCATGTTGCCTTCCTGAGATATAACATGAATCACCATGAAGATGAAGGAAAATTGTTTGCAAGGTAAGAGGAGCTGCTCTTCTTCCAAGCAGTAGTGCTAACACCAGACAGGTTATTTGGGCTTATTTTTTTTTCTTTTTGCATGGATTTTCTTGGAGAAGTCAAAGGGAGGCAACCTGTCCATAGAGGGCATTTCTTTGTGAAGGACCTCAACCAAATATTCTGTAAGGTCATGGGTATCTTGGATGGAAAAGTTAGTAAAAAAGAAGTACAAAGCAATCAAGTGACTTTTTAATGATAACAGAAACAGAGCCTGAGACTGCCTTTGGCCTCTTTTAACCTTGGAGTATCCTTTGGGTTTTAAAAAAAAATCTTGTTTACTTTCAGCTTGGAGCCACATTCTTAAAAAGAAAATTACGTAGTTGAGGTACATACTCTCAACAGCCTCAATATTGTGCCTACTGACCATGGTCTTGCATTTAAGATGTCCACTAGGAGTAGGGAAAAACATACATATTCTGCCTATAGACTGTATGGTTTTGTCCTGAGAGTGCAGTGTTTTGCAAACCTCAGTTAAGCAAGGCCCTCATATCTGGTACAGACTAATTATAGGGTTTTTACAGACAAACTGATGGAAGAACAGAGAAGTTAAAAGCATTATGAAGATTTCAGAAGAAATCATTGTAGGAATGGTAACCTGTCCCAACAGTCTGTCAATCTAAGCAGACCTCCTCTTATGACTTTGCAAATTACGCCTATGGCACAGGTGGCAGGTAGGTAATAGAATTTTGAGCTGTAACTCAGGCACAAAGTTATTCTTTACTGATAATATAAATGTGTCTATGAGTTAAATGAGAAATACAGTCCCACAATAGAAGATTATCTCTGCTGTTAATCCAAGGAAACTTCTTTTCATGATTCCTGTATATTTGGAACTCTCAATTATTATCCAGCCATCTGTCCAAGAAATCAAAAGTCGATGTTGCTTTTACAACTCAAAACAGATGAGTAGGATAAAAATGTGTGGAAGTTCTTATTGTCTTACCATCCAGAGTTTTCCTAAACTGTTAGTGAACAACCACAAAATAAATTAGGTGTAATTTTGATAAATTAGAGATTATGCTAGCATTTCAGAAACATCACTCACAGTGAGAGCTCCAAACTGACCAATTTATAAGATACTGAGCCTCCTTCATCTTCCCTGAAAAATTTCAGCCATCTCATGAATCTGCTTGATAAATGAACAGCACATTCAAAGATATGGTAAACTGGTGGCTTTGCTTAGAACAAGACCAAATAAAACAAGGATTTTCTGTCAGTGTTTTCTGATGGGGGCTAGGCTCAGTGTCTTCCCAGCTCTGACTGCATTTGCATGTTGGTGCAAGAAAAACTAATGTCAGTAATGAAAAGGGCTCCGTGGCATGGGTAGAGTTAGGCTGTATAAACCACTGCAACAGTCACCCTGATAGTATGTCTAGTGAAAGAGAAGGGAAGGTTGAAAACCTTCTCCAATGATTCAAGTATCATATTTTTATATCTGGTCTTAGAGAAAGCAAGGCATCTCTCACCAGTATTTTGGTTAATAGCCATAACTCTGTTTAATCCAGGGGCTGCTGAGGGCATCCTGACTTCCCACTGCATATCTCCAGCAGGTCTGAAGAGAGGTTTCACTGAGACATTAATGCAAGACACACTAGTGAAGAGTAAGATCTAAGAGGAACCCAAATAGCTGGGTTGGGTATCCATAGTGCTGTGCACGCTGCTTCACATGGGTGTACAGCCCAGATGGGAGGTGAGCAAGACCTGCCACTGCTGTCAGCACCTATTACCACTGCCTCTGTGGCTCAAAGTGACACTTGGCAAAAACAAGTTGGCCAAGGTCTCCTTTAAATAAAAAGCATTCGTACTGAAGACAAGATGCAAGAACATGGCACTGGTTTTGTGACAAAGACTTTCTTTAAACCTGTAAAAAGTAATTTATACTCTTAATATTAGAACCCCATCCACAAAACAGACATAATAGTCTCCTCCACCCTAGCTACTTTACCTGTAAGGCCAGGGGACTATCTCTGGTGTGTGTGGACCCTCTCTCTGTGTGTGGATAATGGCTATTGCAATGTATCAGAATTATAAAAAGAAAAATTACGCTATTTAGCCACTTTTGCTGTAGCATCCTCCCTCCCAAGTCTCTGCCTGCAGCTCATTGTCTTGTCTCTGCAAGCAACTACTGTGATAGCCTCTAAAAGCAAAACACAGCTGTAGTGAAATATCCAGTCATCTTACAGCCATTAAACAAACAGAATGCCAGCTCTTTCCTTTTGTTTAATATATCATTACTGGGAATAGGTCATCTCTCTTGCTGCCTTTGTGACTCAGTGCACACGTTAAGCTTTTAAACCTGACCTAGTTTTCACTGGAAAGTTTTGTACAGAGAGCCTATAGACCATGTCACCACGTATGTTATTTTCCCTGCTAATCAATACATTACAAAAGCTGAAGTGTCTCCCTTTGCTGAAAATTATGCAAGGGATCAGGAGCTGCAGTATGGTCAGCTCTAATGCTGCAGATTACTGGGTGCCAACTGCACCATTGCACATGCCAGCCTCCTGCCTGCCCTCATCCATTTTGACACTTCCCTGATGCTCCACATAGATAATGAAGTCCACTCTGACCCTACAATAGTTCCAATGACATCACTCTGAAAACAGGAAATGTTTTGCTTTCCCTGCAACAAGAAATCAGGGTTGACACATTGCAGCAGTGTTTGTGGAGCCTGCTGATGTTTTTAAGTGTTTGGACAAGCTGAATTTGTAACTGAAGTCTTTCATAGCTGGAAGCTCCTGCCTTAAGGGCTCATTTGTTTGTTTTAACCATGCTCAGGATAATCCTCATTGCTGTGCTGCTGCAAGCATGTGTGTTAAGGTCATGTTGTGCAAGACAGAGTTCACAGTGAATAATAACTACCTTGTGTTTGTGATAGCCGTGGCAAAGGGTAATTAATTCCTGAGGCTTGCGCTGGAGTGGGTGGGCTTCATCTAGAAACACCAACATCAGAGCGGGTCAAAATGCATCTGACTGTGAACCAAAACCCCATGGAGGATGCATTTATGCCAAACTGTTGTCAAGTGCAACTGTCCACTCCCTGCTGCATGCAGGCCTGTGAGACACACAGGGTCAGCCAAGGCACAAGAGCTCACTTCTTAGATGTGCAAGTGGACTTATATTCAGGAACAGCATAGCTCACATGAAAAGGGAGGACACAGCATCTCAGGGATGGAAAATGTGCAGATCCAAAAGCAGCAGGAAGAAGGAGGGAAGCTGCTGTGTGATCATGAGATTTGAGGCACATCAGACAGAAAGCACTATTTAAAAGGGCTAGAACAGACGGAGAAAAGCTGGAGGTATTTGGCTGGGAGAATGTTCAGTTTATCCCTGCAAAGAGCACATTCAGAACAAGAGGACAAAACAACAATAATAGGAAAGCATAGATCCCATTTCACATCCTTTTAGCTGAAGAGTAAAAGGGGCAGACAGTGAAGTAGCATGGTCCTATGTTAGAAATGCCTGAACAGAGATCCAAAGCTGAACAGAAAGAAAAACAGAAAGCTGAGGCAGCTACTTCATGTTGCAATTTCTGATGCAGGTGAGGAGGTTATACAGTCATGCAAGCCATGGGCGAAGAGAAAAAGGGCTCCCTATCCTTATACCTGTACTTGCCAATTTGAACATTTCTAGAAGCCCTTCTCTGGTAAGTGTTCCATAAAGCTAATAGTTGCACCAAAAAATAACTGTTGATTTACATTTTTAGTATCATTAATACCAAGTATCAGATGAAGTGTAAATCATACTGGAATTAGAAGATGTGGAGGACAGTTAATCCTGCTGTACCCCTGTGGTTGCTTTTGTAGGGGGGAACATTTATATGTTATAAGCATTCAAAAAACCACAAGTCAGCTATCCCCCAAGTATTGAACTTTCTTTACTTCACTGCAATATGTATTTCTTTTAAGAAAAAAACTGCAGTTTTTAACAATTTGCCACTACACTGGCAACTTTGGAGCTCCTGTCCCAGAGCTTTCAGTCTTGAAGACCTTGCCCCTTTAAATAATGGAAAAGCTGAGCTGATTTTTTAGGAGGCTGGTTTTTTTTAATGAAGACACCCAAATTACTTGAATTTTATTATGAAATCCCTAGTCAGGCTTTTATTATAACAGAAGGGACTGATTTTCTCAGTGGCTCATACCTAAAGTTAATCCCTTGACATAAGGGAAAGGCATGTGGAAAGAGAAAAAAGACAGACACAGGCTCATCCCCCACTTTGTGGTGCTGTTGCATCCTGAGAGGTGATGGGTTTCAGGGGCATAGTGCCAGGAAGTCCAGGCTGAATCAACTTCACTTCCACACAGTTTCATGACATCACACCCCACTGCAATAACAGGACACTAAGAGAAACTGACATTGTTTGTTGGACCGATGTTCTGATGTCCAGCCTTCAGGACAACATGTCCTGAGGTGTAATGCAGTGTGTGCCATAATGAGACACATTTCAGCTGGAACTTGATTTGCGAGTGAGTGAGGTCTCCAGGACATAGGACCTTAAGAAAGAAGAAAAAAAAAAAAAAAAAAAAACCAAAGAAAAAGAGGAAAAAAAGAACAATAATAATAATTTAAAAAATCCTCTGTGTGTTTCCCCAGTGCTCCCACCGAAAAGCCCCTGCAGGACCGCTCCTGCCGCGGCACACTGGCACCTAGCGGCGACACCGCGGTGTTCAGCAGTTGACGTCTGTTAGACATTACGACTCCCAGTGCATGAAAAGAAGAATTAAATTGTGCCAGAAACTGTGGCCATAAAAATAGCCAGAGTTACACCACCAACCTAGCCACACAGCTTCTGTGTCAGGCAAAAAGGTCTGCAAATCCTCCTCAGGGTCTCTTCAAAAGCAGGAAAAGGATGAGATGGATCAAAGCTGGAATAGCCCTCACCCTTTCAGACAGATAGGGTTTTACTGGGAAAAATGCAGATGCTCCATCACTGGATGTGTTCCAAGACCAGGATGGGTGGGGTCTCACACTACCTGGTGTGGTGGAAGGTGTCCCTGCCCATGGCAGGGGAGTGGAACTAGATGATCATTAATGTCACTTCCAACCCAAACCATTCCATGATTCTATGATAAAAGAGGGATTGAGAACAAGTTTACCTCCCAGGTTGCCACAGTCCCTGGAACCATTCTTTAGCACCACAAATAGGCATAAGTAAACACAACCCCAGAAATACCCTCAGGTACCACCAGGTTAAACCAGGCAACCCATGACTTGTTCAAACCAAATCAATGCTGGCCAAGAACTTCCATTATTCTTCGTTAGGCTATTGACAACACCGCCAGCTTCCACTGGAAAAGACCACCTGCCATTTGACAGACACACTTCAGTTCTCACATGGTGTCATGGCCCAAAACACAGTACTTCCCACGGACTGAGCAAAGAGCCGTGTTCCTGTCATCTCCAATAGCTACATAGGGCTTTGCAATAAACCCTACAGAGCAACTTTAAAGGCAGTGTGGTAACTTTCATGGAGACGAGGACCAAAACCTGGAGAGGAGAACAAGCAGCCACTATGAAACATATAGGAGGCTTTCTATTCGATTGTCCAGTATGGTAGACATGCTCACATGAGGTGCTGTCATCGTATGTGTAATTTAAAAATACAGGTATAAGGTTGAAGATCAATCCCACTTTACTTTAAAGCATAGGTTCATAAATGAATTATAAGGTTTCTTAAATGATTTATAGCTGTTAAAACCATTTTACAGATGACTAATACATTTTATAAATCCATCAACAGACGATTTAATATATAGGTAATCAATCAGCATGGATGAAAACTAATTGACCTGTATTAAAACATCTCTCAGTGCCCTATTAACCTTTAAGGCTGTGGTCACAAATATACCCTTAGCACAACCCCAAGCACAAGTAACAAAAGCCATGTGACCTACCCAGCCATTAATCTATGTCTCTTAACGTGGGTGAAGGAGTGTAGCTAACCTGGCAGCCTGCCCCTGAAGGACAACAGGCTCCTGCCCTTCTGGAGCAGTAGGAAACACATCTCCCATGTCATTATCTGGATTTCCACTAGTAAACATTTCTGACAGGGCTCTCCATCATGCGTATGTTACTCTGGGACATTGATACTCCTCCTTTGCTCTTTATTATTAATACTTTGCCTCTATCAAAGGCCATCTGGGAGGCATGAGAGCACTCTGCTGCTCATTTAAAGAAAGACAATGAGGAAATGCACTTCGCAGCATTCTTGCTAGACAGCTCTCTACTCTGTTACCCACACAGTAAGAAAGCTATTTATCCTTATCACCTGAGAGATGTATCAGAGGAAAAAATAGCACTCAGCACCCACTGACTCAGGACCACGTCCTTTTAGAAAATAATTTACCCTCTGCTCTAAGTCTTACAGTGAACAATGGCTAATTCTGTGTACGGTTAGTGCACTACTGTTTCATCAATCAAGGGAAGAGTTTGGTGCCAATGTTTTTAGAAGAAAAGCAAATGTAATCAAACCCCCAGGCCTGTTTAAATCTACATGAAATGTCTGCACTGAGTGCAGACACTGTAACCCTCAGCTGGTTAAGGTTGCACTGAGCTGACCTACCGAAGGGTCACAGACTCTGTGAAGGAACATGCTTCCTAATCAGTTTTCCAGATTGAGAAAATACTTGCAAACATTTGAAGACACAAATGCAATTTTAAACACACACACACCCCCTGAAAAAAACCAAAGTTCCAACCCTTCACTTGCATGAGCATTCAGAGGCTCCATGGACACTGGATATCCTGTCCCATAGAAAAAGTTCACATGCTAATTAGCTGCGATCTGGCTGTACAAAATTTCTTTTTTCTCAAAAGAGTAACCCTTGTTTCTGATAGGGCAGAAAACCACAATACCAAACTGTACTGTTCCCGGTAGGAGAAGCATACTCCCTTATGTATGCTACATGGCATCGTGGGCTATAAATCTATTGGCACTTGTGTATCCAAATGGTAACAGTAGAGTGGCCATTCTCTACTGCAGAACCAGTTTCCTCTAAGGTCTTACCATTGGATAGATCTGTTGGTGAAAAAATCACATTCAACATCGTTCATCTTTTCTGATGATCTGTACACACAGAAGGTAAAAAAACAAAACGAAACCAAACAAAACCAAATCAACCTTTGTCACTGTAACATATCTATGCTTAAAAGAAATGACCATCTAATCATTGTCACAAATTGTGGTGATATCAGTATTATTTTGTAAGGCAACAGATATGCAACTCATCTTCCCTATCTGTGTATTGCTGCCAGTCCAATTACTCAGTCTCTCATCACAGGGGCTCTACAGAAGTTTTTAGAAAACTAAGAAGGACAGAAAAAATGCCACAAAGAAGTAAGCCAAAGGCACCCAGGTTTAAGAGTGGCTGGTTTCTCTTCATGCAGGACACCTTATCTTCTAAACCAGCAGCCTGTAGGAAAAACAAGCAGTATTGAACAAGGATTGCCTCAATAAGTAAGCAAGTTCATTGGGATTGGTACTGGGACCAGGTATTTGAGATCTTTGTCAGTGACATGGACAGTGGGATAGTGTTCATTCTCAGCAAGTTTTCAGATGACACCATGCTGCGTGGTGAGGTCAACACTTTGGAAGGAAGGAATGCCATCCAGAGGGACCTTGACAGGCTGGAGAGGTGGGCCCATGCCAACCTCATGAAGTTCAATAAGGCCAAGTGAAAGGCCCTGCACCTGGGCCAGGGCAATCCCAAGCACAATTACAGGCTGGGCAAGGAGTGGATTGAGAGCAGACCTGCAGAGAAGGACTTGGGGGTACTGGTTGATTAAAAGCTCAACTCCAGCCAACAATGTGCAAGTGCAGCCCAGAAAGCCAACCACGTCCTGGGCTGCATCAAGGAAAACATGTCCAGCAGGTCGAGGGAGGTGATTCTTCCCATCTACTCTGCTCTCTTGAGACCATGTGGAGTACTGCAGGTAACTCTGGAGCCCCCAGTACAAGAGGGATACGGACCTGCTGGACCAGGTCTAGAGGGGGGTCACAAAGATGATCAGAAGGCTGAAACATCTCACTTATGAGGACAGGCAGAGAGGGTTTGGGTTGTTTAGCCTGGAGAGGGATCCAGGTAGACCTTGTAGCAGCCTTACAGTATCTGAAGAGGGCCTATGGAAAGACAGGGAAGGACATTTTATGAGGGCTTGTAGTGATAGTATGTGGGGCAATGGCTTCAAACTGGAAGAGGGTAGATTTAGATTAGAAATTAAGAAGAAATTTTCCATTCTGAGGGTGGTGAGCCACTGGAACAGGTTGCCAGGTTGGAAGCAGAGGACAATACAAAGCAGCCTCTGCAGTGGAAAAGGAGGTCAATGGTTTTAGGGGGTTATTTCTTTTATTTTTGTATGCTGTAATCTTGCATGGTTTGTGGGTTTGGGTGACCCTTGGAGAAATTTTCAGGACATGGGGCCTGTGGCTCCACCTCTGCAGGTCCAGGCACTGATTGGATCTGGTGAAATGGTGATGGTGAGACTCATGAATGGTGAGACTCACTTAATCAGTACGCTGATTTCAAGGGCACACATTTGGGCCTTAAATTTTAAAAGCTAGAGGACATTTCATGGTATATACTTCCTACTGTGTACAACAATTTCTTCTTCCTGAATTGCTTTAAAAATCATTTAAATCCCACTTCATTCAGAAAGATTTCACCAAGCTAACAAATAGCACATACATGATGTTCCTCAAGTTAGTTTTCAGGGAAGGATCTGTAATCCAAAAAGCTAGCTTTTCAGCTGTCATAGCTGTTCTACTTTGAGGGGAACTACCACTCTTTGCCTGTAGCCAGATTTACCTCGAAGTCCATACTGTCAGCACAACCAGGTTATAAGTACATACAATGAAGAACAAAATTACAGACAGCCCTTCCAATCCCATGCAGTGATCCATTCAGCCCTTGAGTTTGCAGTTGGGCACTTTTTCAGGCAAGTAGTTAACAATAATCTGAATTAGTATAATTATAAGTTGCTGGAGATAGCTGAAGCTATATAGAATAGCTGAAGCTGCTGGAGGTAGCAGAAGCATAGCTGAATCTAGAGAGAAAATCACTCTTCCTAGTGAAAGACATCAGAACTTAAAATCAAAACATTGTCACTTTGGGACCTTTCTGATTTAGCGGACAGGGATGATCTTGAATATCTGGTGGTTTTTATTTTTGCTTTCACAAGAAGAATTAAAGAAGGTTATCAAGAGTAACCAGCATGGATTTACTAAAGGAAAGTCATGTTTGACTAATCCTATAGCCTTCTACGATGGTGTGACTGAATTGGTGGGTGTAGCAAGAGCAGTGGATGTTGTCTACCTTGACTTTAGAAAAGCTTTTGACACTCTTTCCCATAACATCCTCATTGGTAAGCTCAGGAAGCATGGGTTAGAAGAGTGGACAGTAAGATTGGTTAAGAACTGGCTGAACAATAGAGCTCACAAGGTCGTGATCAGCGGTGCAGAGTCCAGCTGGAGACCTGTAGATGATGGTGTTCCCCAGGAGTCAGTTCTGGGTCCAGTCTTATTCAACAGCTTCATCAGTGACCTGAATGAAGGGTCAGAGTGCACCCTTAGTAAGTTTGTTAATAATAGGAAACTCGGAGGAGTGGCTGATACATCATAAGGCTGTGCTGCCATCCGGTGAGATCTGGACAGGCTGGAGAGCTGGGCAAAGGTGAACCTAATGAAGTTCAACAAGGATAAGTGTAAAGTCCTACACCTGGGGACACCATGTAGTGGTAAAGGTTAGGGGTAGACCTGATGGAAAGCATCTCAGTGGAGAAGGACCTTGGCGTCCTGGTGGACAATAAGTTATCCATGGGACAGCAATGTGCCCTTGTGGCCAGGAAGGCTAGTGGTATCCTGTGGCACATAAAGAAGAGGATGACCAGCAGGTCGAGGGAGGTTTGGTTTTGGTTTTTTTTTTTTTTTTTTTGTTGTGCTCTACTCCGACAAGCTCCTTTAATTCCTCTGTGTGAAGAGTCTCTCATACAAATTTCCTGTTGTGTTCAGTCTGTATATGCATCCTTTCTAATCATTCTTTTATTGAACTTCTTTTTTGAGCAGGTTCCTTAGCACTATAGTAGGCATATAATGCTTTTACTGCCATATCCTTAATTATTTCTCTTTTTTTTTTCTTTTTCTTATGCATAAACACTAATCGAGTCATGATCGCTTTGTAAATGTGACTTAACCTGCTGTTCTCCCGCTTTCTCAGGTACCACAAATTAAAAAAATTAGTGGTACTGGCAATTAACTGAGGCCTAGCAATATGACTTGCCTCTCAGCCCATTATGGCTAAAAGCTCAATTGAAAAGTAAGGTGAATAAATGCATATTAAGTGAACCAGAACTAAGGACCAATCAGGCATGCAATTAAAGCCCAAGAAGAAAAGAAACTAACTTCAGATACCAAGTTGAAGAAATTGGCAAAATACAGATGAGCTTTAATTTATAAATAAATAAATAAATAAATAAATAAATGAGACTTATGCGTAGCTAGATAGGCAAACAGACAATACATGCACAAACATTTCAATTGCATGTGTAGTGCATGTAGGCACCATCCTACAGAGAAATGCTTTTTACCTAGGAGAACATCTTTGAAAACTTGTAATCTGGTATTCATAGGACACCTTAGCATTGCCTGTAAGGAAAGAAACCAAGAGAAATCCAGAGACACAAGGTACAGAGCTATGGTTCAGTCTGAAGCAAGCCAAACTGAAAAAGGTCTTTCATCTCTATCGCCTCTCAGTGGTGTGAAACCTTTGTAGTGAGAGGGAAGCATCAAGTTGCACAGCAGTTGCTCCTTATAGTGCAGAAGAGAGAAAAAGCATGTATGCACAGAGCAGAAAAAAAAACTTCTAGGAGGGGAACACACACAAGCAAGGATGCAAAAGGTGAGAAAAACTCTTCCAGCTTTCTTACTGGGGAAAGCAAAACCCCAGGTAACGCAGATGCTGAACACTGTAACTCACCAAGACCTGGATAACAGGCATGGTATAAGCTCAATTTTTTTTGCCCTCACTCTCCATTTTCTTTTCCCCTGCAACTGTCTATCTCCCTCCTTTCCCCTTACTCTTATGCTATTCATGGGACAGTTAGAAAGCCTTCATGCAACCAATTTAATACCTCTGAATCTCTATCAGTTATAATCACAGCTGTGGAGTCCAGTGGATGAAGAGGCTGTGTCATATTTCAAAGTTTAATGAGTTCCATTCCTGTTAACATTACATTTCTATTAAAATTCATGGTCATTTTTTCCATTAATTTCATTTATAAATTAATTCCTTTTAATTTTCTAAAGCATTACATGGCTAGTGACTTATGTAGGTCATCCCAAATGAGTGTCAGTAAAACCTTTATAATGAAACATCTTGTATTCTGTACATCTTGATCATGACCCTCTCACAATTTATAACTGCGATTCACGAGGTAGGGAGGAAGAAAAGGGACAATAGTCATAGTTTTTGTCTATGAACTAAGAGAGTTCTGCTTCCTTTAGCCAGAGAATACTAAATAGGCAGAAAGACTTAAGAGCCTGAATGTTACATTGTCTTCTTTTTTTTCTGGAAGACTGATCAGCATGCCAGAAGATGATCATGGCCTACAGGTAAATGGAATAAGAAACTAAGACTATTGAAAGGCATCTAAGCCTACTCACAGTGCAAGAACACCTGAAACGAAACTGCTGAAAGTTTACAAGGATGTTTCTGAATAATTAGGACATCATAGAAGATACATCACATACATAAAAATTATTCAGCCAGTACAGCATATGCCTACCAAATTCTGTGAGAAATCAGCAGTAGCAATAAAGCAAACAAAATAAAGAAGGCACAGAGTCCACATGTGCCAAGGGGCAGCGTGACAGTCATTGAAAGGCTGGGTTTTTGTACAACCTCAGCAACTAAAAGCTTTAAAGAGTCACAGAACCACACAGTATTTCCTAGATTGGGAAAGACCTTTAAGATATCTAGTCCAATCATAAACCTAACACCAAGACCTTGACTAAACCACATCTACATGACTCTTAAATACCTCCAGGGATGGGGACTCCACCAATGTCCTGGGCAAGTTGTTTCAAAGCCTGATAACCCTTTCAGTAAAGAAATTCTTCCTACTATCCAACCTAAACTTCCCTTGGTGCAACTTGAGGCCATTTCCTCTTGTTCTATCACTTGTTGCTTGATTAAACACACCAGCCCCCACATCTCTACAACCTCCTTTCAGGTAGTTCTGTCTCAAATGGGGAAAAGGATCCTTGCACAGGAGCTGGTGGGGCTCATTGAAAGGGATAAAATCAGGCTCACTAGAGATGGGCCTAAGGCTGGTCTTCTGTCTGCAGTCCCACTCAAGATGGGAAATGGTAACAAACATGACAACAGAAACATATGGCTCACTATTAGGTTGCTAACCATGGAAGTGTTTGGGAATGGTCAGATACCAAAAGTGAAAACTAATTGCTTGACTCCCTGTCTGAAATGCTTATGTACCAATGTATGAAGCATGGGGAATAAGCAGGAGGAGTTGGAGATCTGGATAGGTTGCATGGCTATGATATAATCGCAATCACTGAAATATGGTGGGACATGACTGGAATGTTGTCATGGATGGCTATTTAGGAAAGACAGAGCAACAAGGCGAGGCAGTGGTGTTACACTTTATGTAAGAGAGCAACTGGAATGTGAGTTCTGTCCAGGGGAGGAGGTAGGACAGGTTGAAAGCTTATGGGTAAGCATTAAAGGACATACAATTGGGGTTGAAACTGTTGTGGATGTCTAGTATAGACCACCAACACAAGAAGAAAATGTCAGTGAGGCCATCTACAGTCAACTCAAAGTAGTCTCTAGATCACACCCCTTAGTACTTATGGGTAACTTCAATCACCCTGATATTTGTTGGAAAGCCCACACAGCTAAGCATATTCAGTCCAAAAGGCTCTTGCAGTATATCGATGAGAACTTTCTAATGCAGGTAGTGGAGGAACCAACAAAGGAGAGGTGCACTGCTGCACCTTGTAATAATGAATAAAGAAGGTCTAGTTGGGGACATTAACATTGGGAACATCCTTGGTGACAGTGACCATGATATGGTGGAGTTTAGTATTTTACAAGGAAGATGTAGGGCAATAAGTAGGATTACAATCCTAGACTACTGCAGGGCTAACTTTGGACTCTTCGAAGATCTACTTGCAGGAATCCCATGGGCTAAGACTCTGGAAGGGAGCCCAAGAGAGTTGGTCAGTTTTTAAATGCCACTTCTCCAAGCCTAAGATAGTTAATTCCTTCGAGTAAAAAATCAGATAGATGTGGTAAAAGGCCTGCATGGATGAGCAAGGATCTTCTGAAGAAAGTCTAGTGGAAGAAAGAAATTTACGGTTTGTGGAAGAGGCGATTTGTCACTTGGGAGAACTATAGGGACATTGTCAGGGTTTATATGAAGGCAACAAGAAAAGCCAAAGCCTTATTAGACCTTAAACTGGCAAAGGAAGTAAAAGAGAACAAGAAGAGCTTTGTCAAATATATCAGTAGTAAAAGGAGGAATAGGGAAAAAATGGGCCCACTGCTGAATGGGAGCCCCAGGTGGGAGCCCTGATAACAGAGGATGCAGAGAAGGCAATGTTGCTGAATACATGCTTTGCTTCAGTCTTTACCCCTAAGACCAGCCCTTGTGAACTCCAGACTCTGCATATGAGAGAGGAAGCCTGGAAGAGAGAAGACTCTCCACTAGTCAATGAAGAGGAGGCCAGAGATCAATTATGCAAACTGAATATACACCAGTCCATGGATCCTGATGGGATGCACACAAGAGTGTTCAGAGAGCTGGTTGATATCACCCTACCACTCTCCACCATTTTCGACACTCCATGGAGAACAGGTGAGGTGCCTGAGGACTGGAAGAAAGCCAATGTCACTCCAGTCTTCAAAAAGGGCAAGAAGGAAGATCCATGAAATTACAGACCAGTCAGCCTCACCTCCATCCCTGGAAAAATGATGGAGCAGCTCATTTCGGAGAACATCTCTAAGCACTTGGAAGAGAAGAGGTTTATCAGGAGTAGTCAGCATGGATTTTCCAAGGGGAAATCACACTTGATTAACCTGATAGCCTTCTGTGGTGTGACTAAATGGATAGATGCAGGGAGAACAGGGGGTTGTAGTCTACCTTGACCTTAGCAAGGCTTTTGACACAGTGTCCCATAACATCCTCATGAGCAAGCTCAGGAATTGTGGGACAGAAGAATGGACAGTGGAATGGATTAAGAACTGGCTACACAATAGACCCCAAAGAGTGGCGATCAATGGTGCAGAGTCCAGCTGGAGACCTGTAACTAGTGGAGTCCCCTAGGGATCAGTGCTGGGTCCAGTCCTGTTCAACGTCTTTATCAATGACCTTGATGACAGGACAGAGTGCCTTCTCAGAAAGTTTGCTGGTGACACAAAACTGGGAGGATTGGCAGATACACCTGAAGGCTGTGTGGCCATTCAGTAAGATTTGGACATACTGGAAAGCTGGGCAAAGAGGAATCTAATGAGATTTAACAAGAGCAAGTGCAGAGTCTTACACCTTGGAAGGAACAATAAAATGCACCAGTACAGGTTAGGAGGTGATCTGCTAGAGAGTAGCTCCATGGAAAAGGACCTTGGAGTCCTGACAACAAGTTATCCATGGGACAACAACATGCCCTTATGGCCAAGAAGGCCAATGGTATCCTGGGGTGCATTAAGAAGAGTGTGTCCAGCAGATTAAGAGAGGTTCTCCTCCCCCTCTACTCTGCTCTAGTGAAACCTCACCTGAAGTATTGTGTCCAGTTCTGGTCTCCCCAGTTCAAGAGTTCACTCGTTCCTTGTGACAGGATGAGGGGCAAGGGATTCAAGCTCAAGTACAGGAAGTTCCATCTCAACATAGGAAGAACTTCTTTGTTGTAGGGGTTACAGAGCACTGGAACAGACTCCACAGAGAGGTTGTGGAGTCTCCTTCTCTGGAGACTTTCAAGACCTGTCTGGATGCATTTCTGAGTGATCTGCTCTAGTTCTGTCCTACTGTGGCAGGGGGAATTGGACTCCGTGATCTTCGGAGGTCCCTTCTAATCCCTAACATTCTGTGATTCTGTGAGTTATAGGGAGTGACAAAGACTCCACTAAGCCTCCTTTTCTCCAAGCTAAACAACCCTAATTCTCTCAGCCTCTCCTCATAAGATATGTGCTCTAGACTCCTCACCAGCTTTGTTGCCCTTGTTTGGACATGCTCTGGTACCTCAATGTCTTATAGTGAGGGGCCCAAAACTCAACACAGTACTCAAGATGTGGCCTCACCAGTTCTGAGTACAGGGGTAAAATCATTTCCCTGGTCCTACTGGCCACACCATTCCTGATACAGGCTAGGATGCCATTGGCTTTCTTGACCACCTGGGCACACTGCTGTCTCTTGTTCAGGATGCTATCAATCAATACCCCCAGGTCTCTCTCTGCTGAGCAGCTTTACAGTCACTCCTCCCCAAGCCTGTAGCACTGCTGTGGGTTGTTGTGGCCAAAGTGCAGAACCCAGCATTTAGTTTGTTGAAACTCACACATTTGTCCATCAATCTAGTCTGTCTAGATCCCTCTCCAGAGCCTCCCTACTCTTGAGCAGATTGACACTTCCACCCAGCTTGGTGTTGTTTGCAAACTTACTGAGGGTGCACTCGATCCCCTCATACAGATCATTGATAAAGATATTAAACAGAACTGGCCTCAGTACTGATCCCTGGGGGACATCACTCCTGACCAGCCACTGACAATTTCACTTCATTCACCACCACTCTTTGGGCCTGGCCATCCATCCAGTTTTTTAACCATCAAACTGTATGCCCACCCAGGCCATGAGAAGACAGTTTTTTCCAGGAGAATGCTGTGGGAAACAGTGTCAAAGGCTTTACTAAAGTCCAGGCAGACAACATCCACAGCGTTTCCCTCATCCACCAAGCAGGTGACCTTGTTGTAGAAGGAGATCAGGTTAGTCAGGCAGGACTTGCCTTTCGTAAACCCATGCTGACTGGGCCTGATCATGTGATTGTCCTGCATGTACTGTGCAGTGTTACTCAGGATGATCTGCTCCATCTACTTCACCAGCACTGAAGTCAAACTGACAGGGCTGTAGTTTCCTGGATCCCCCTTCCAGCCCTTCTTGTACGTGAGTGTTATATTGGCTAACTTCCAATCTGCTGGGACCTCCTGATCAGTTGAGACTGCTGAAAAATGATGGAAAGTGGTTTGGTGAGCCCCTCTGCCAGCTCTCTCAGAACTCTTGGGTGGATTCCATCCATTTATATAGACTTGTGTACATCTAAGTGGTGCAGCAGGTCACTGACCATCTCTTTCTGATTGTGGGGGAATCATTCTGCTCCTGGTCTCTGTCTTCTAGCTCAGGGGACTTGATTGCCAGCTTACAACTGGTCCTATTACTAAAGACTGAGGCAAAGAAGGCATTAAGCCCCTCAGCCTTTTCCTCACCCCTAGTTACCATGTTTCCTCTCGCATCTAATAGCGGATGGAGGCTCTCCCTGCCCCTTCTTTTACTGCTTATTTATTTATAGAAATACGCCTTTTAATCTTTTACAGCCACAGACAATTTAATTTCTAGCTGGGCTTTGAACTTTCTAATTTTCTCCTTGCATAGTCTCACTACGTCTTTGTAGTCAGCGTGTGCGGCCTGCCCCTCCTCCAAAGGCCAGAAACTCACTTTTTTTCCCTGAGTTGCAGCAAAAGTTCCTTGTTCAGCCAGGCTGGTTGTATCCATACTGGAACATGTTGATCCGTTGTTGCAGCCCTCCAGCACACCACTATGTGCTGTTGTACTGCACTGGAGAGCACAGTACTCACTCCCATGTCCGGAATGTGCAGGTGCACGGGGGAATCAGGCAGTCAGACAGTCTTAGCCAGCTCCTTGTTGCCTGGCGAATGATATCAGTAACCAAACAACAAAAGGACACCTCAAGGACAGGATGAGGTAGCTGAGGATTGATGAAGTAACGACCACCAGAGGTGCCCCAAGACCCCGACATATGTGCAACAGGGGGAACAACCGTTAGCCACTGTGGGCAGAAAAATACTGTTCAGTCTCTGTGCAGTGCTGGCCACGTGTGCATTGACACCAGAGCAGTTTCCACGCCCCCGCCAGGAGCGCTATAAGTAGCCTCTGCGGCAGGGAGAGGTTGAATGTTTGGAAGGTCGACCCAATGCACATCTTGATCCAGGGGACACTCTGTGGAAGGCATTAGGACCTACTGACTCCTCTGCCAAGCACCATGCTACCTGCTTGGTGGTTTGTCTACCACCTTGGGTTCAGTATGTATGGGGGGATGTTAGGTAATTAGTTGGGTTTGCTTGAGTAAAATTGCTTTTGCTTAATTAGCTCTGTGCGTGAGCACTGTTCTTTGTGAAACAGGAATGATTCATGAACCAGGGACATTGGTCTTCTTTGCTACCAGCTTGTCTGACCACATATGGGAACAGACAGTTCCTGCACCTTTAAGACTTCCTTCTTGAAGAGTGTGCAGCTTTCCTGGACTCCTATGCCCTTCAGGACAGCCTCCAAAGGGACTCTGTCAAGCAGTATCCTAAACAAGTCAAAGTCTGACCTTTGGAAGTCCAAGGTGGCAGTTCTGCTGCTTCCCTTCCTTACTTCTCTAAGAAGTAGGAACTCAACTTCTCTCAATTCTTTTTGGACTTCTTGTGGCCACATCATCACGCCCCACATGAAGAACCAAAAGTGAGTAATAATTTGAAGTCCTCACCACAGTGGGAAGTTTTTTAGACACATCTTTTACCTGTGCCCCCAGGAGGCAGCAGACTTCTCTATGAACTGGGTCCAGTCTGCATACTAGGCCATCTACACCTACAACAATGACCCATCTGTTTTTCTCTATGGAATCAGTTTTGATGCATGGTCTCAGGTGACCTAGCCTTGGTGGCACCCCTGGCCTGGGTGAACCATCTTCCTTGTTCTTTAACCGGTTCCTCCTGCAGGGCCTGGTTATTAGTCGGTTCCTCCTGCAGGACCCCGTACCTGTTTCACAAGGGCACCTGGCAGGGTGGTGGGGCTACTGCTGCCATTGTTCCGTGTCCTCTAAATCACCACGTTCAGCCACGCAGATAGAGGATGGGGAAGTCTCTGTATCTGGACTCTGGCTGCCTGGTGGGTTTGTTCCGGGGAGGGCAGGGTGCAACTCCACTGATCCGTCTTTCTCATGCTCCCTGAGAGTTCTCAACCTGCTTATGTCCTCCCCAAGTTCCATCCCCAAGCAGAGGAGCTGTTCCACCTGGGCACGTCCCACAGGCGCTCACCACTGCCAGCCGACACCGGCGTGAGATCCGGGCACACCCTGCAGCTGGGCGCCTGGGTGGCAGCGTGTTCCCAGCAGAGCTCCGGCTGGGAAGCTGCACCCGAGCTGGTGGGTGCAGAGCCCAGAGACGCCGGGGTCTTCTGCCGAGCGGTTACCGTGTGGAGCTGGCAGAGCCTTCAGCGCCCTCACCTGCGAGCTACCGTGCCCCGCGTGCCCGGACTGTTCGCCCGCCCAGGGAGCCCACCCTTCGCCCGGGGCTCCCGGGGGACGCCGCTCGCCGCTTGTTGGCTCAGCGCTCCCCCGGAGCCGCTTTTATGACGGGGGTGTCTGGGCGAGTGCCCGCTGTGGCGGTTCCGCCTCGTTCGGATCTGCCGCCGCTGGGGCTGCTCCGCCCGGGCCCCTCAGCAGCCTCAGCAGCCGCCCACAGGCTGCCGGCCCCGGCACGGCCCCGCCGCTCTCCCGGCTGCGAAACGCCCCAGAGAGCCCCTTTCCCGCCCGTGTCTCCACGATTCCCTTCCCCAGTGAGGACTGGCCTGCACGGGAGCTGGTCTTCTCGGAGAGTGACCGTTGGCGTGTGGAGTAATTGCCCAAATCTTAACTGGAAAAGAAAGACTGCAAATGCGTATCAATGTTTGATATCAAAGATACATTGGCAGTGAAGCATTTTTGGGAAGAGTCATGTTCCAGTCTCAGCAGTTCTGACCTACAGCTTTCACCAGGACATGCAGTTTCCTGCGAGCATTGGCATTGGAGAAGAAGCTAGCATCCCATCAGCAAGTACATCATACTACAGCTGGCCGGATGATGAACTGCAGTCAAAATATAGCTACTGCTGCGTTGAAGGAGGCTCAGTAAAACTGGGCAATTTACTATGCAGGCACAGTAACTTGTTATCAGTCTCTGAAGTGCCTTCCTGCCCTGGCAATATGCCCTGATAAGAACATCAGTATGACAAGTTATTTGTGCAAGCAATCATTACACTATGTCTTTGCTCTCCCAAAATAGTCAATAACCCATGACAAATCTCAAAGGCCTAACTTTCACAAAACACAGCAGAGCATAATGCACAGGACCATATATCCTTCCCTCTCACACTGATTCATCATGCCACTGCTGCACTTTAACACAGTACAGGGAATTTTCAAGAATTCAAAGTTAGTCTTGGTTATAATTTTGGATGCTGCACATGAGTTAGTTGAAACAAATAAAATGAAAAAAAAAAAAAACCCCAAAAAAACCCCAAAAGAACACCCAAGCAAACAAACAAAAAAAAAAACTGTGAAAAACATTGTTTGCCTGATCCAAATTGTTTGTACTGTGGTACAAGGGCAAGAAAGCAGAGGCTTTCTGATTTAAGAATTCATCATAAGTGTGTGCTCTAGATGCTCCAGAAAGTCACCAGGTGCCTGACCCTCAGGCATGATGACTGTTCCCCTTCTCTCCCTCCCCCAGTACACTGCATTTGGTGTAAGAGCACCATAGTGACCTGGTTACACTGTGCGTTCACTAGTTCATGTTATCCTCTGTGTATTCCACCATTTCCAGAACACAGTTGCTCTCAATATTTAATAAGAAATAACACTGTAATGCTTAGCTAATGTAAACTCTTTGCAAGTTGCTCATCAGCCCTGTTGACTTTCATTTAGTGTCATCATTACACCAGAAGTACTTTGCTCCAAAAAGACAGAGAGGACAAGAGAGGAAACCCAGCGCTTGGGCTTCCTTGTCCTGAATTTGCCTTGGGGCAAGGCACCATTTCTGCTGTGTGTTACAGGCTGCACCATGTGCTGGTTAAGAGCTCTGCTCTGCCTGCACTCAAGGGAAGTAGCAAAGTTGCAAATGCTAGATCAGCATTTTAAAAATATAATTTGAATTGTCATTTCTGGGTTTATTTTCAAGGGAAACAGCTATGATGTGTTAAACAGCACACTCATACAGGGAACATGGGTAGTACAGTACCTGAAAAAATCATATTCAGTGACATTAAAGTGACCTTAATAGATGTACTGATGCAGTCAGTTCTGTGTCCCATCAGCTCAGCTGGCTGCAGTCAAAAGAAAAGAGTATCTAAAATAACTAACTATAAATATAAATATAAAATATAAATAACTAAATGTATCCTAAAATAATTTATTTGCTAATCAGAAAGCATAAGATGCCTGGTGATACATAGCAAGAAGGGGCAACATCTGCAAATGAAAGAAACATTCTTTTTAATTTTCCTCTTTCTCTTTTAATTTTAATTGCTATGGCAATGCTATTTGCTGACTCACATCCTGGGAATCCCAACGCACAGAGCTGTCCACCAGTTTTGCCTTGACTCCTGTTGCAGCATCCTTTCCATCCCACTCATCCTACTCCAGCATCATTTCCATCAACCCAAAACTGTTGCATTATAGCTATTATAATTATTATAATTATTACAATAATGTTGTCATTACATAAAATGTATTTTTACTTGACTAGTACTCTGTATTAATAGGAAAAAATTAACTATTCACTTTTTCAATGAAAACCAAGATCATCTGCTGAACATTTTGACAAATTATTAAAAGTTATTCAATTTTTTCTTGAGAAAAACCTCACCAGGTTTCCAGCTTGTCCCTCCTAATGTTTCACCTGCAGTACGGTTTCCTCAATTTTGGGAATCATTTCTTATAAACCAGTTTAATTTGGTTGTTTGGATTTTGCAGTATGAGCAAATAGCACTGTTCTGAATATACATTCTTCTAACAAAAAAAAAAAAGAGATAGATTCACAATGGAGACCTTCCTGCATGGAAGCAATTAATAAAATGCAAAAATTATGGTTGCTTTTATTGACTTCAATAGCATCTGTTAGGTGCTTCTTTTTCTGATAACCACACAACTCACTGACAAACAAGATGGAAAGAATGAACTTGTTAAGCTTTAACCAAGGGGATGTATCAAGAGAGCACAAAAGTCTTCTTCCATTCCCAAAACAACGTCTTTTTTGAAGTTGTAACTTAACCTTACTCCATCCTGTGAAAATTTGTATTTATCTATGCCAGCTTCATTTTGTCCATGCTCAGGGGCAAAATCACAGAATCAGAGAATGGGTTGGGTTGGAAGGGACCTTAAATATCATCTATTTCCCAGCCCTGCCATGGCAGGGACACCTCTCACTAGACCAGATTGCACAAAGCCCCATCCAGCCTGGTCTTAAACACATCCAGTGTTGGGGCATCTACAACTTCCCTGGGCAACCTGTTCCCGGGTTGGGTGGCTCACCACCCTCAGAGTGAAAAACTTCTTCCTAATTTCTAATATAAATCTACTCTCTTCCAGTTTGAAGCCACTATCCCTCATCCTATCACTACAAGCCCTCATAAAAAAGTCCATCCAAGGCTTTCTTAGAAGTCTGCAATAAGATCTACCCAGAGCCTTCTCCAGACTGAACAATCCTAGCTCCCTCAGACTGTCGTCATAGGAGAGGTTCTCCAACCTTCTGATCATTAATTAAGAAGCTCTGGACCTGCTCCAGCAGAATCATGTCCCTCTTGTACTGGGGAATCCAGAGCTGCTTGCAGTATTTCAGGTGTTTTCTTGTGAGAGCAGAGTAGACAGGAAGAATCACCTCAGCCATGCTTTCCTTGATGCAGCCCAGGATGTGGTTGTTCTGGGCTACACTCGCACATTGCTGGCTTTTAAGCAGCCAGCACTCCCAAGTCCTTCTTTGCAGGGCTGGTCTCAATCGACTCAGCCCATAATTGTGCTTGGGATTGCCCCGACCCAAGTGCAGAGCCTTGCACTTGGCCTTGTTGAACTTCATGAGGTTGGCACAGGCCCACCTCTCTGGCCTGTCAAGGTCCCTCTGGATGACATTCCTTCCTTCCAAAATGTTGACCGCACCACACAGCTTGGTGTCATCCGCAGACTTGCTGAGGGTGCCTCCATCCCACTGTCCATTTCATCAACAAACCTGTTAAATAGTACTAATTCCAGTACCAATCCCCAAGAATCACCACTCTTCATTGGTCTCCAGTTGGACATTGAACCGTTGATGGAAATTCTTTGAGTGTGACCATCCAGCCAATTATTTATCCACCTAGTGGTTGATCCATCATATCCATGTGTCTCCAATTTAGAGACCAGAATGTCACATGGGACAGTGTCAAATGCTTTGCACAAGTCCATGTAAATAATGTCAGTTGCTCTTCCCTTATCCACCAACACTATAACACCATCATAAAAGACCATCAGATTTGTCAAGCAAATTTGCCCTTTGTGAGGCCATGTTGGTTGCCACCAAACACCTCAACATTTTCCCTATGCTTATCAGAGCCTTCAGGAAGACCTTCTGCTCTATGATCTTGCTGGGCACAGAGGTGAGACTGACTGGCCTGTAGTTTCCTGGGTCTTCCTTTTTTCCCTTTTTGAAAATGGGGGTGAAGTTTCCCCTTTTCCTGTCAGTGGGAAGTTCACCAGGCTGCCAGAACTTTTCGCACATGATGGAAAGTGGCTTAGCAACTTCATCTACCAGTTCCCTCAGGATCCACAGATGGTTTTCATTGCATCCCATGGACTTGTACACCTTCAGGTTCTTTAAATGGTCTCAAACAATATCTTCACTGAAAGCGGGCAGATCTTCCTTCTCCCAGTCCCTGACTGAAATACTGAAAGAATCATGATTCTTTCTTATTCTTTCATTAATAAGAATGAAAGAGAAAGTAAGAAAGTAAGTAAGAAAGGATTCTTTCTTACTCTTTCATTACTTCTCATATCACAGCTGTGTGTGGCAAAGTCTGGCTCTTGGGCTGGCATTGCAGCACAGAAGTGACCTTGAGAGGAGGTTCCTAAGTTTCAGGTGCAATTTAGCTCTAATGAGGGCTACAGTATTGCCAGCTACTGCAATTTCAAGTCTTCAGAAACAAGGTGATCATGCAGCTGAGCATACTGTATGGTGACAATCATTTCTGTGATTTCCCTTCTGGTGATTCATTAAGAAGCAATCAGAGCAGTAAAGACTCACTTAAAAGGTATTTTTAAAAAGTAAATCACACTCTACTTCAGCTTGTTTGTTTCCTAATAGTACAGTCTTTTCTTAGGCTGCTTTCTCTAAAGAATAGTTGACATGTCTGTTGAACTGTAATTCACAGGAGGCTTTTCACAGATGTAAAGTGCCTTCTATTTCTCTTTCTTACCTTCATGGAAAACAGGTGCATAAGAATATGAAATATAGAAAAGGGAACACAAAAGAGGAAGCAAGCACCCAAAGAAATGAGCAGTTGATAATAAGGAGCATGTCCATCAGTTATTCAGTGGGAGCTTACCCAGTTACTTACTTTGTCTTTTAGTTTCCATTTGTTGAAAAAAGTTAATCCCTTCTTACCATACAAAATCTCTCCTAATGAGAGCAGAAAGTTATTTCAGATGAGTAAGAAAAGACAGGCACTCAGCAAAGCGAATAGTCATGTATTGTGTCTTATTATATATCTACAATACTATGAGGAAGTTTAGGCTCCAGTTCACAAAACACCAATGCGATGGTAAGATGCTGTGAAGCCATTTATCAAGGACTAAACTTCAAACCACTGCCTGAGCCAAGCAGTGAAGAAGGGTCCAAACTCAGGTCTTTCCTCTCACTCTACTGGGAAGAATCTGCACTCCTAATCACGGCTCACATTAGTGATAATGCCAGAGCCAGTATGAAACTGAGTCTGTGAATGATTGTCAAAAGTTTATCCAATCATACACAGAATTTGTGGAGTAAAAGAAATGCTGTGAGATGATTCCCCCTGCTTTGAAAATGAGGAAAGTGTTGTTCTTTAAGTCCCTATACTAAGATATCATGGGTCTGTCCATCAACCATTGGGACCCTAACATTAGGACATGTTATTTATAATGCAGTACTATACTGGATGTGAATTCCCAGAGGACAGTCTGTGCCATCTCTGTTTCTCTAGTGGAAGTGAGCAGCTGCTTTCTAGATTTCTCAAAGCCCTGGCAAAAAATTAATTCTCTCTCCACTTAATTTTATAGAGTGGTGATGGCTGGGCAGGAAAAATACATGGGAGAGAAGCAAAAGGAAGGAATGAATTGGTTTTATCATTTTGCTTTTGTTTTATTGGTAATCATTAAAACTACAAAACTAGCAAAAATAAAATTACCATCACAGGTGCAAGAAAGTAACTGCCACAAGGCACAAACATCACCTCTGTCTTCCACTCCCCATTCCACAAAGTCTTGACTAAAACAAAGGGAAAGAAAAATTAATATGTAAAATTAAACATATTTCATCCAAGAAAAAGAAAGAAAATGAGAGCAAACAATACATAGATTTGCTCCAGTTCCTGTAAGCTAGCCTTCACAGGACTAAGATCAAGACTGACTTGTTACCAGGCTTATACAGCTCTGCTGACTTAATATACTGCAGACTGAAATCCAGTTTACAAAGCAGGAAAGCCAATTGTTTAGTCTGAAGAGATCACAAAACTAGTCTTGGGGTTACCTTACATTATTTTCACTCCTGGACACATGGGACTTTAAAATTCAGTCTCTTAAAAGCTGAAACAAGTTTTTACTTTCTTCCATTAAGAAAGGTAGAGGGGGCATTTCCTTGACCTTTTCATCCCCTTACTATTTTTCCTACAGGTTTTTAAGCTTTCCTTAGAGTCCTCTTTTTAAGCACATACCCATAGTAGAAAGAGGTGTCAGGATCCAAGCTAAGACACACTGGGGAAGATGTCAACAGCAAGCACACTTTCTTGTGTTCTTATTTGTACACTTTCCAATGTATCTTAGTATTTACACCACCCGTCTATCTTCTCAATCATTACTGAACACTTCAACTCACACAAGCTTATAGTTACGGTTCTGCTGTTTCCATTCAGACAGTTTTACTGATGGATCGCATGTCTGATAGAAACTTGCCTGGTACCTGAACTTCACCTGGAATTTAGCACCATGCTGCTGTATCTCCAAATGCAATTATGTTTTAATGGAGTGATAGCTCACCCCTCATTTCCTAAATAGAAAGAAGATAAAGTAAAAAGTAAATAAATAGTAACATGTATACTTTTATGCACCCAGTCTGCCCTCTTTCATATGTGTGTCTGCATTTACACGAACACACAAAGACGCACAGAATAACATGCATGAACTGTAGGGCACATGTATTCACATATACATCAGTTTAATGTCCTCTCTTATTTAATCAATTATACATGATAATCCATTGCATTCCCCCAGGTACTTAGTCATCAAAGTCACTTTAAACCTCTTCTTGAAGATCAAATGGCTCTGTAATCCTTTTATTTACAGTTTACTGAGTTACAGAAAAATAATCAGGATCATAAGTTAGCTACTGCAGCAAGTCTCTTCTGAAGTCTGCTATCATTACAAACAGTAATTCTCAAAGAGCCACAGGATGGAGGAAGAAAGGAAAAAATCTCCTGGCATCTGTTCTTCCCATGAGCCACTGTCACTGACTACCTCTCTCCAGTCCTTGTTTGATCAAACTGTATTCCATCAAATCAATTTCACAGAATCACAGAATGTTAGGGATTGGAAGGGACCTCAAAAGATCATCTAGTCCAATCCCCCTGCTAGAGCAAGATCACCTAGATCAGGCCACACAGGAACACATCCACATGGGTTTTGCATATCTCCAGAGAAGGAAACTCCACAGACTCCCTGGGCACCCTGTTCCAGTGTTCTGTCACACTCACAGTGAAAAAGTTTCTCCTTATATTTACATGGAACCTCCTGTGTTCCAGCTTGCACCCATTGCCTCTTGTCTTATCATTGGATGTCACTGAGAAGAGCCTGGCTCCATCCTCCTGACACTCACCCTTTACGTATTTATAAACAATGAGGTCACCCCTCTGTCTCCTCCAAGCTAAAGAGACCCAGCTCCCTCAGCCTTTCATCACAAGGGAGATGTTCTACTCCCTTAATCATATTTGTGGCTCTGTGCTGGACTCTTTCAATCAGTTCCCTGTCCTTGAACTGGGATGCCCAGAACTGGACATATTCACATATTCCAGATGTGGCCTCACCAGGGCAGAATAGAGGGGGAGGAGAACCTCTCTCGACCTTCTAACCACACACCTTCTAACACACTCCAGGATGCCATTGGCCTTCTTGTCCATGAGGGCACATTGCTGGCTCATAGTCATCCTGCTGTCCACCAGGACCCCCAGGTCCCTTTCTCCTATGCTGCTTTCCAACAGCTCAGTCCCCAACCTATACTGGTACGTGGGGTTGTTCTTTCACAGATGCAAGACTCTACACTTGCCTTTGTTGTATTTCATTTGATTTCTCCCTGCCCAACTCTCCAGTCTGTCCAGGTCTCTCTGAAAGGCAGCACAGCCTTCTGGTGTGTCAGCCACTGCTCCCAGTTTTGTGTCATCAGCAAACTTGTGCACTTGGTTCCCTCATCCAGGTAACTGATGAATATATTGAATAGTACTAGTCCCAATACCGATCCTTGAGGGACTCCACTAGATACAGGCCTCCAACTACACTCTGTCCCATTGACCAAAACTCTCTGCCTTCTATCCTTCAACCAGTTCACAATCCACCTCACTACCCAATCATCCAAACCACACTTCCTCCATTTAACTGCAAGGATACTGTGGGAGACGGTGTCAAATGCTTTACTGAAATCAAGATAACCCCATCCACTGCTCTACCATCATCTATCCACCTGTTATGTCCTCATAAAAGGCTATCAGGTTGGTCAAACATGACTTCCCCTTGGTAAAACCATGTTGACTGCTCCTAATGGCCCTCTTATCCTTGATATGCTTAGAGACAGTGCCGAGGGTAAGTTGTTCCATCACCTTTCCAGGGATGGAGGTGAGGCTGACCTGTCTATAGTTACCCGAGTCCTCCTTCTTAACCTTTTTGAAGGCTGGAGTGACATTTGTTTTCCTCCAGTCCTCAGGCACCTCTCCTGTTCCCCACAACTTACCAAAGATGATGGAGAGTGGCCTAGCAATAACCTCCGCCAGCTCCCTCAGCACCTGCAGGTGCATCCCCTCAGGACCCATGGATTTATGGATGTCCAGATTGCTTATTTGGTCCCTAACCCAGTCATCATCAACTGAGGCAAACTCCTTCTTTATCCTGACTTCCTCTGGTGCCTCAGTGGTCTGGGGCTCCTGAGGACAGCCTCCAGCAGCACAGACAGAGGCAAATAAGGCATTCAGTAACTCCGCCTTCTTTGTATCCTCTGTCACCAGGACACCCATCTCATTCATCAGTGGGCCTACATTGCCTCTAGTATTAGTTTTAACTGAAATGTATTTTAAGAAGCCCTTTCTGTTGTCCTTGATCTCTCCTGCAAGGTTTAACTCCAAGGAGGCCATAGCTTTCCTAGTTACCTCCCTGAATCGTCTGACAACAGCCTTATATTCCTCCCAAGTGGCCAGCCCCTCCTTCCATGATCTTTAGACTCTCTTCTTCTACTTGAGTTTGCTCAGCAGCTCCCTGCTTAACTATGCAGGTCTCCTGGCTCCCTTTCTTGATTTCCTGCCTTTTTGGATGCTCTGATCTTGAGACTGGAAGAAGTGGTCCTTGAATGTTAACCAACTATCTTGAGTCCCTTTATCTTCTAGTAACCTGTCCCATGGTATTTCCCCTATCAACTGCTTAAAATGTCAAAGTTGTCCCTGCTGAAGTCCAGGGTTGCAATCTTGCTTGGTATTCTGTTCTTGCTGCACAAGACCCTGAACTCTGTCAACTTGTGGTTGCTGCAGCCAAGTCTGCCCTCAACTTTCACCACTTCAACCAGACCCTCCTTGTCAGTGAGAGTAAGATACATCAGCGTCCCTCTCCTAGTCGGGTCCTCCACCATTTGCATCAAGAAGTTACTGTCAATGCACTGGAGGCACCTTCTGGGATCTGGCTGGCTGGCTGAGTGGGCCTTCCAGCATATATGATTAAAATCCCCCATGAGAACCAGAGCCTGTAGTTGTGAGGCTGGTATCAGATGCTGGTAGGAGGCCTCATGAACTTCCTTGTCCTGATCAGGTGGCCTGTAATAGACACCCACAACAGCATCACAGTTGCCCATCTGCCCCTTAATTCACACCCACAAACTCTCAACTCACTCCTCATCCACCCCTGGACAGAAGTCAATACATTCTAGTTGTTCTCTCCCATAAGAACAGCTCCACCACCTCACTTTGATGGCCTGTCTTTCCTAAAAAGGACATAGCCAACCATGACCACATTCCAGTCATGTGAGCTGTTCCACCACGTCTCTGTAATTGCCACCAGATTGCCACCCACTGACTACATAGATTTGTAACTCCTCTAGTTCATTCCCCATGCTGTGTGCATTGGTGTACGGGCATTTCAGGGAGCAAGATGAGAATGCTGATTTCACCCTAGGGGGGTGGGAGGCCTTCTGGTCTTCATGAATACTAGAACACTGACCCACTGGTGCAAGCACAGCTACAACCTCATCCCTCTTCAAATCTAGTTCAAAGCCCTATGAATGAGCCCTGCTAATTTTTGTCCTAGAACCCTCTTCCCCCTTTGAGACAAGCCTTTACCATGTATTACCATCAGGTTTGGTGTCTTGTAAAACCAGCCATGATCAAAGAACTCAAAGTCCTGCTTGTAGCACTAGTCTCAGAATCAGGAATTTATGGACTGGATCCTTCCATTCCATCCCATGTCATCACCTGCAAGTGGAAGGAGGGAAGAGAAAATAACTTGTGCCCCAGACTCTTTCACCAACTGTCCCAAGGCCTTGAAGTTTCTCTTCATTCCCCTCAGTTTTTAATTTTAATTTAAACGAATTATCACTACTAAGGTAATGGAAGAGCTGATTAGTCTTAAACTTTGTAGTTAAATTCTTCATATAGTGTCTTCTGGTGTCTAGTAGGCTGAGCTGGAGGTTTCCTTCTGAATTTCGTTGGGCATAGTAATGCATATGTGAGGAACTGTGTGAGTTACACAAGAGAGACCATATTTCTTTGAACTCTGGTAAAGTTATTCTTTATTGTTCCATGTCTTCATCCAAATATTCCCTTCCTCACACACAGTTCTGTATACCAGGCAGCCTATCAATGAATATTTAATGCCCAACTTTCTTGATATTATCAGCACTGAACTACTATAATTGTTCACTGACTAGATGAGGTTCCACAAATTTGGAGTTTGACAGTAATTATTACACATTCACACATGAGCCGTACATATGCACGTCAGTTCTTTACACCAGTAGAGACACTCAGACAGCAAAAGTAACATGCAGTGGGCACCTGAATGAATTTCTTGTTAATACTTATTAATACTCTACAGTATTATTAATAATGCACATGCAAACACAGGTACAAAAACCCCTGAAATGTTGTCATGGCTTTTAGAAATTGCAGGAGAAGGAAGAAATAACAAAACATACCAGAAAGGTGTATAAAACTTACCTGGTTTAAGACAAGGAAATGAACGGAAGTGCCATTGCCAACTAGTTGTACTGGAGGTGTTGAAGTAAACCCAACATTATTTCACAAAATGGAATTGGCCAGGTTCCCATTCTTTCTTTCCCAACAAATTCAATAGCACAAATTACCAAAACTATTGCTGAAAAGCTGCAGTCTACCTGCTGCTGAGAACAATGTGTTTGACATTACAGATCATTCTTAGACAGATTACATGCTAAAATATGCTTTTGTATTGCTTTTTGGGTTTGTCTGTTTTTAATTACACACTGTCATAAATAAGCTGGGTCCTGACAGACTGAAATTCTGTGTATGAGAAATTGTATTGATAAATAAATGCTATTTAAACAACTCAACTGCTTGGCATTCATTTAGTAGAATTATTGAATAAAAGCACTTGGACCAAATCAATAGAAGGATGTCAGAAGGAGAAAATGAAAATAGATCCTTCTGAATTAATGTGACAATTTATTCTGTCTCTGTCCTGGTTTGAG
The DNA here is from genome assembly GCA_025345505.1 of Todiramphus chloris collaris. Classification (NCBI taxonomy): domain Eukaryota; kingdom Metazoa; phylum Chordata; class Aves; order Coraciiformes; family Alcedinidae; genus Todiramphus; species Todiramphus chloris. The sequence goes on along the minus strand of JANVCC010000101.1, from coordinate 1,090,068 downwards.
TGAGAACAGAACTAATTCTGTTCAGTGATTTTACTTCTCAGCTCAGTTCTTCTAACTGACTGCACTGTCTGAAGTTAGCAGCCTGTTCTCACAAGGCATTCTCTGCTTCCAGCAGTGATAACACCCCATGGTTAGAGCTAGTACCAAGGATAGGTGTGCAGACCAAGGCCACTGATGGATCTTGTATGCCACATTGGAGGGTGCAGAAAAGCGAAAGGCTGCACCTGCAGGGAGGAATGGACAGGACAGGTGACCTTAAACTGACCAACGAGGGATTCCATCCCATATACGGCATATTCAGTATAAAGCTGAGAGATCTGAAGGGTCTGTGGCTCTTCTCCCCTCTTGGACTGCTTTGCCAGCTTTGCTTGGCTTGGCTTGGGTCCTCTTTTGGTTCCTTCCTCAGAACATCCAAGGAGGACTCTGTCTGTTCTGCCTTTGATCCCAATTGGTGTGTTCCTGAATCTGGTACCAGAATCCAGCTCCTGAACACAGCTCCCATCTGCTGTGAGGCCTAGTCTGGGACTCCCCCGGTGCCTGCTCCACAGCATCAGTAGTGACAGTGATGTAATTACCATCAATTTGTATATATTTGTATATATTCCATTGTTATTATTATTAATATCATTTTCATGAAAACTGTTACAGTTTCCTTTTCTAATTGCTAAGTCTCTCTCCCTTATTCCCTTTCTCTACCCCTCTGGGGAGGGAGGGGGGGTTAACAGAGAGCATCTGTTATAGGTCTAAGGGGCCTCCCTGTCCCTAAACCATGACAGGCTCTCTTCCAGAAAAAACTGTACCAACTTGTATCCTTGTACAATCACATGTCAGTAAGCATCTATTAGTAAGTCTGGGCATCTAATCCTTCATTCACATATTTCAGTCATCTGCTAGAGAGATGCTATCAAAGCATGTGGCATCTGCATCAGAGAACCTACTTCTGCTTTTCCTTGCACTGATGTAAATCTTCAGTAATAGAGTTGACTCAGTATAAAAACTCCTATGCAGATAGGGGTAAAGAAAGTCAAGCCTAGTCAATATAACTTCAATACTTTATCCTTCTTTTCCTGATTACTGGCCTGCTTGGAAAATGATCTCTTGCCCCTGGAGAACATCTGCAGTTTCTTCTTCCATTCTTCCTATTTCTAGGTTTCATCCTTAAATTGCCCAGTCTAAAGCCAAAGGTCCCTTGCAATACTGACAAACATTTTGGGCAGAAAGCTAGCCAGGCCTGAAAACTCTTGTATGTACAATAAATAGAAACAGGACAGTAATCTTATGAATTGAAGAATATGGGTAACTTTAACAAGGGAATTAGATGCATATTTCCCAAAAATGTACAATGTCAAGTATGATGTTCAGATCATGTTTGTTAACCTTCTATCCTTCATATCCTAACAATCTCAATACAGGGTCTCCTAAAGTTCATCATTAGTGGATGGTGTAAGCATCTGTCAGCAACAACTCTACTATGCATAGTTCATTCTTCCTTTTGCCTAAGGAGAGAGATGTGTGTGCATTTCCTGGACAGGGGCAGGAAGGAAAATCATGCAGCACTTTCCAAGCATTAAGTCCCCACCAAAATACAGAGAAGTGATACTCCAGACTCCTCTATGTAATGCATTGCTGCATAGGATAAAATCATTGTAGCATATAACTATCTCTCTCTCCTCCCAGACACCTATAAGGAATCTGAAAAAAATCATACATTTTTCAGTGACCAAAAGATGGCAGTGTGTCAGAGCGTTACATGTATCTATGTATGGTTTTGGCTGGTGTTACATGTTGTCCTCATAACGGTAAAGAATCAGTTGAATTTTGATTCTGCAATTCAAATATAGGGAAGTAAACAAAATGGTTCTATGGTATTTCATCACAAGGTGACCCACGAAAACATACTAACCAACTGTAAAAGCTATTAATGTGGTCTGAATATTCTCCAAGACTAGCAAGCCAAAACCACATCCAAACTTAAATATATGCTTGTAGGATAGGTACATGTGTGTTTGTGTGTGACAGTAAAGAACAGGTTTCAGATGAAAGGCTATATTTTAAAAGGTTTTCTTCAACAAGTCGAGGAAAGGAGCTCTGATGAGCTAAATTTCAGATGAGAAAGGCTGTAAGGTCTCCTGCTGCTGCATGGTAATCAAACACAGGGAGAGAAAATCATGAATATGTTTGTGAAAATGCTGCAAATTGCTTTCAGTTGTGCAAATCACCTGAGAATCTGGCAGATGCACCTTTTTAGTCTATAGCATCAGCATCACTATAACATGGAGATGAGACATCATTATGAAAGTACACCGCCATGCTCCACCCCTTAATAAGGAAAATTCATGTTTCCATCTTTAGCAACTGCAGTCCTACCACATTTATGGCAAAGTCTGCATCCCTCAAATGACTGCAGAAATTTTCAAGTTTATTAAGACTATTTTTATTGTCCTGTCACAGATAGATTTCAAAGTTTTGGGAACTTAAGTGTGTGTCAGCATGCTGTGCTACCCCCCTTCTCCTGTAGATGTACCAATACATCAGACAGGTCTTGAATAATGCAGGCCTACACAAAGGACCTACAGGAGTCATGCAGAGGTATTTCTCATCTTCCTGTGCAATTGCATAATTCTTTTTCCAGTTTCAGAAGGAAGTAGAGCATTTGCTTTCTGTCTGTACTCATTTCACAGTTTCTCTGTTCCACATCAGTTTTCACTGATAAGTCATTCAAATTTTCTTTGATTTTATATGGGTGTATACTGTAGGCATCTTTTCTGGAGACATTCTTGATGCAGAGCTAAGCTTTCTCTGCAGCCCTTCTTGAATCTCGCAACACAGCCATGTACTAGCCCTTTAGTTTTCAGTCCTTTATCCTGTATTTTCTGCAGTTTTAAAGCTCACACTATTCCATTTAATTTCTGCATATTTTATCTTGTCTTCATTGACTTTCTTCATTCTACAGCCACCAGCTCATGCAAGGGCAGTACACAATATTCCTCTCAAATGTGCTAATTGCTGTGTTTCCTGAAATGCCTTCAGTCTCCCACATCCCATATGGTTTCCACACACAGTAGCTGCTAGATGGAGTCTTCCTTGGATGTAACCTGGTGTTTTGCAGTGGAAAAAGCATTTGTCTTTAAGACTCAAGGTCATCAGTTACTGACATAGAAAGATTTAACAGTAAGGAGATGGGAAACTAGAGGAGGAGTAAAAAGATTTCATAGCTAAAGAAACTGGAATTCAGCCTGAATAACAGTATCCAATCTCTACCTCTGCTGCTAGATTTCCTTTTGATGCTATTAGCTTTACAAGTCTCAGTCCGCAGTCAGGGGGATGATATTATCCTCTCTACTTAAAAGATGCTGTGAACTCTTTAATATTTGAAAGCTATAAAGTTACTCCAGCACAAGCACCTTAGAAAAGCCCAAAATTAAATTAATAAGTCCTTGTTTATGGGAAAGTACAAAAGCCCATATCAAGGAAGGGTGGAAAAAAAATTTTAAAAGATACTTGGTGAATGAGCATCAAGTATCCTGCCTGCTGGGTGAGACAGGATACCTGTAAAAGCATGACAAAATAGTATAAAAGTCATATTTTGTGGAAAGGAACCAAATTAAGCCTTCAAGTGAGCATGAATTCTAGCACTTCTCTGTTTCTGGGCACTTGGCTTTGCATCTTTAATACTATTGTTCTAAAATCATTTCATACCATTTAGCTACTCTCTCATCTATCAGAGATTATGGATGCTTTTAACCTAGGGATGTTCTTCTGCTCACAGAAAATGAGTCTCCAGTGACTTCCATGAAGAATACAGGCTGTTGGCATAATGAAAATAGATAACAATGAAATAATTCAAATTTTTTTTTTTCTTTCTGGAAGGAAGCTACAGCCAGGGAGGGCTCTTTGGGATTAAAGAGTGACTGGAGCAAACAGCCAAAACATTGAACAAATTTAGCAGGGGTTAAAATTCTGTTGGAGGAAAAGAAAGTTATAAAAAAGTTACCACCTGCTTCAAAGTGGGTTATGTTCTTGGGATGGCTTGTGCTGTGCTCATTAGTTCTGCAGTAGTACAAGACTGCAAGAGAGCTTTATCTTCAATTCAGTTGCCTTGTTCTTACAGAGAAACAGATGTCTGGATTTACCCACTCCCTCCCTTGACTGAAAATGGCAAACCACCTTCGAAAGCCTGAGAACAGGTAGATAAACACACAAAGATGCCTCTTTGCAGACACCTAAGTGATATCTCTGTAAAAAGATAGGTGAACCCGAAGGGCTCCCTTCTAATGCTTCCCATGAACACTATCCAGAGAAAGGTTGAAAGAAGCTATTGCTGGCCTCTCAGCCTTGTCTTTGCTGGACCTTTGTACCCTTTCATTTCATTTGATCAGCTTGAAAGAGGATTGGGAACAGAATAAACCCTAAAAGCACAGGCACTGGGAATGCATGCAGTCCCAGCAGACCCATCTTCTTTTCAGAGCAGTCCACCTTGTACCACTTCTGTTGGACAGGTACCTGGGGCCAATGACTCTCCAGTGGTTTTTCAAGAGCTCAGCCAGCTTCCTCCCAGAGAAGCATGAATGGCAGAAATCTGTTACTCATCTTCTCACACAGGAGAAAATCACTACCAATTCTGATCCACAGTATCCAGAGACTAAATGTAAAAATAATGTTAAGAAAAATTATTTATAAAAATAAAATTATTGTCCATTTATTGTTGCCCATCCTGTCTTTCATACAGCATTTTTCAGCATCAACAAGGTTTCCAGTAATTCAGTTTGTCATTAGTCTTTATGCTACTGCCACTGTAACCACCATCGTCATCCCAACACCAGTTATGTCTAATACATCTTTTTGAGGTAATCTCATTGAAGAAGAAAAAATTAAAAAATGGCAGTCCAAAGTATGCACAAATCGCAGAAAATGAAAGGTGAGCTACTGGGTCTATATTAAGAATTTTGCATTAAACATGAAGTGCTCACATCCCAAATCTTCTTTTACTCCTTAGATGATATTTTAAAAACTGTAATACCACATAGGTACACCCAGAACAGAAAGACAGGAAAATTAATTTTTATAAGAGGAACACCAGTTAGTGATTGTGCTTTCATTCCTTTATGGGGACTAATACCTAGCTTTGCTATAATAAATTCTCACATTTTACATCCTCCTCTATCAGTGTTTACATATGACATTTCTCATATTCCTGACAATAGCTATAATCAAATTCAACACACTATTTATTGCACACAGTGCTTTACATAGTGTATACATCTCATCATAAAATATTAGAAGATAGAATGAAACAATGTGGAATTGTTTAGCATTTCTTTTCTGCAACACCTCCCACATAAAACACATGGAAAGCAGGCCACAGTAGAAGTGAAGTTGATCATTGTTTCATTCATGTTTTCCCAGCAGGAAAAGAAAAAATACATTTTTCTGCTTACCCTACCCCCTCCCTCAGTGATCTGTTGTACTTCCACACTACCGATGCAACATGATCCCTCACATTTCCCTTGTCACCAAGTCCCAGTATGCCAATGTCTTGCTGAGAATGTTCACCTTTCTGTAAACTCCTGAATTAGCTGGATTAGCTTCTGACCAGATCACCTCAATGGATGGTGGACGCTGACAGGCTCTCTTCTCTCTTACTCATGCTTCCAGCCACTTTTCAGACATGAACCTACATCACGGCTATCCAAAGTTATAGAGGAAATCTTAAGAATAGGCAATGCAGAGCTATGCCCACATGCAATGACAGCACCCATTAGGGCTGGCACTGCAGAGACTCATTCAGGTCTTCAGGCCCTGCCTCCATGCACTTTCTGAGTCTGTTCACTTCACCCAAAAATCCTTTCAGCATATGCTCACCCTCAGAAGAGAAGTGTGGAATTTTCACCCATAGACATCCTCATTCCTGCTTCCAAAATACCACCATTATTTTTCAGGGCTACACACAGAGTGAGTCAGGCATTACATTTCTTTTCTCTCCTCTCCAGACAAAAGTTATTGAAACATTCATTTTTACCTTCATCATGACCTTTTTCATTATTTCTCATCTTCCACCTCTATACAACTTCTTTAATATTCTTGTCTATCCCCCTAAACCATGACGTAACATTGCACAGCAGTACAAAGACACTGGATGCAATTGGCCTTCTGGGCTGCAAGCGCACACTGTTGGCTCACATCCAGCTTCTCATCCACCAACACTCCCAAGTCCTTTTCTGCAGAGCTCCTTTCCAGAACCTCATGTCCCAGCCTGTATTGATAGCGAGGGTTGTTCTGACACAGGTGCAGGACCCTGCACTTAGTCTCATTGAACCTCATGAGGTTCACCTGGGCCCACCTCTCCAGCTTGTCCAGGTCCCACTGGATGACATCCTGTCCCTCCAGCCTGTCGACAGCACCACCCAGCTGGGTGTCAACTGCGAACTTGCTGATGGTGCACTCAATCCCGCTGTCAATGTCATTGATGAAAATATTAAACAGTGCAGGTCCCAGTACAGACCCCTGAGAGACGCCACTTGTCACTGCTCTCCATCTGGACATTGAGCCATTGACCACCACCCTCGGGATGCGACCATCCAGCCAATTCCTTATCCACTGAACAGTCCACCCATCAAATCCATATCTCTCCAACTTGGTGAGTAGGATGTTGTGGGGGACCATGTCAAAAGCCTTTAAGAATTCCAGATAGATTACATCTATATGTCATCCCTTGTCCACTGAGGTAATCACTTTATCATAGAAATCCACTAGATTTGTCAGGCAGGATTTGCCTTTGATGAAGTCGTGTTGGCTGTCTTTCATCACCCCACTGTCCTCTATTTGCCTTGTTAGACCCTCTAGGAGAATCTGCTCCATGATCTTCACAGGCACAGAGGTGAGGCTGAAAGGGTGATAGTTTTCAGGGTCCTCCTTTTTACCCTTTTTAAAAATGGGTGTAATGTGACCATTCTTCCAGTCCCCAGGGACTTCACCTGACTGCCAAGACTTTTCAAATATTATGGCAAGTGGCTTGGTGACTACATCAGCCATCCACTTCCAGGAATCATCTGGTCCCATGGACTTATATATGTTCAGGTTCCTCAGGTGGTCACAAACCTGATATCCATTGAATAATCCCCTTAATCCATTGAATGTCAGAAGAATTTTTTCTAGAGAAATAAGAATGTTGCATCCAGATAGGTATTGATTTCCTTGAACCTGCAGTTCTCCTGCACTGTTTAAAGGCACGTATCTGTGCTTGGGAAGTTCCTTTGCAAATCCTGTGTTCCTTATTTGAACTGCCATGAACCTCCCAAAGGGATTAAATTGTAAACCAGGATGTATATACTTTAGGATGTACCAATGCTATCTTTGAGTTGCAGGAAAGGGATTGGAAAAAAAGATGTGCCCCTGAAAGGGCATTTGAGGAGCTCTGCATCATGAAGGGAAGAATGAACTCAGCTTGAAGAAGATAGCTCTACTACAGAATCTAAACACTAAGTCCAAAGAACACAATCTGGTCACAGTTGATTAGGGAGGTTCAGTGAGACCATGACAAAATTCACAGGCAGCAGATCACAAAAAATCCTCTCTTTGATGACAGGTGATGAAAGGACATGCAGAAATTTCTAGATGAATTATGCCTGAAGTAGAAAATAGAGAAGGAAGATAAGGTAATGGACCCTGAGATTAGGAACCAAAGGGCCTGCAGTTCTCATGGCTTTGGCACTGTGTCACCTTAAGAATATTTTCAAGTGACTCTATATTAATTTGACTCATTTTCCCCTAAATATTAAATAAGAAATATAAAATGTAAATCATCAAAGCTAGATCTATTTACTCTTTCTTTTTTTTTTTTTTTAAAGGCAGAGAAATGGAATATAATAATATTGTAAATGTTTACAGTGTTTTGTAGCTAGTTTACAGCCCCAGACTAAAGGCCTTGCAAGCATGCACACCCTTTGAGTTGCAGACTCAAGGGAGAACAGGCCTTTCCCACCCTGCAGAGATCACATTTACAGTATTTGTGGTCTGAGTGTCCTCTTAACAACAATCGTTTCTTACAAATACTTTTAGCAGGTATTTGGAAGTATATATTAAATAGTCACTGCATATAAAATTTGGTAAGTGGCATAATAAAATTAAGTACAAAATGTCACACCCTTCTGTCAGAACACCCTATGTCTTACACAACTGAAAGAAGATCTCATGCCCACAGAGTACAAACAATTCCATTCAGACTTCTACACTATAATAAAACCAGGTGATGAGATGCCTTGATCCATAAAAAAAAGAGTCATTAGAAGGAAAAGGAGGTGACATTGCCTCTGTAATTCATGCACTTTATACTAATCCCCGGCAAACATATGCAGTTCTTTTGGACAGTTTTCCTGAAGGATGTTGAAAAATGCATGCAAAAAGTAACACCTGTCAAAAAATTATCTGAGAGCTTTAAAGGGACAAAAGCAATGAGTGAAGTGCCTTTAACAACAAATACAGAAGTAATTGTAATAGTGAGAAAGAGGCATCCTAAACAGAAAGTATTGGCAGTTCCTTAGAATATTGGCAATTCCCTAGAAGAGAAAGGTAGATTACTGATCAGTAGCTGAAGACAAATTTTAACAAAAATATAGGTACAAGATTTGTTGTTGGTTTTCTTTTTATGTTGATGTGAAATAACCATTTTATTTTTCTTACAAATTTAGCACCTCATGACTGTTAGGAGGATGCATATTAGTTGCTTTTCTCCTGGTTTGAGATAGAACAGAATTAATTCTGTTCAGTGATTTTACTTTTCAGCTAAGTCTTTTCTAAGTAACTGCGTTTCTGAAGTTATCAGCACATACTCTCGGACAGTGTCTTATTCTAGAAGTGATAATGCTTGATGTTTAGAGCTACCACCAAGGATTGGTATGCGGACCAAGGTCAGTGGTAAATCTTGTGTACCACATTGGGGGGTGCAGAAAGTAAAAGACCACACCTGCAGGGATAAGCAGACAGAACGGGTGACCATAAATGGACCAACAAGGTATTCCATCCCATATACGTCTCACTCACTAAGAAGCTGAGGGATCATGAGGGTCAAGCTCACTTCTTTTTCCTTCTCTTTTTCAATGGCTGGCATCCAAAGAGGACTCTGACCATTCTGCCTTCAACTCTGATCTGTGTGTTCCTGAATCTAGTTCTAGTGTGTTCTCAATCTAGTTCCCATTTACCACTGAGTCAAGTCTGGGACTTCCCCAGTGCCTACCCACAGCATCAGTGGTGACAGTGACATAACTGCCATCAGGGAGGCTGAGTTGGATATTGGTTTTGTATATATTTGTATATATTTAATTTTATTGTTAATATTTTCATTCAAGCTGTTTGTCATGGTTTAGAGACAGGGCCATTCACAAGACCTACAACAGATTCTCTCTGTTAACCCCTCTCCCTCCCCAAAGGGGAAGAGAGAGGGAATAAGGGAGACGTACATACTAGAAAACTAAAACAGCTTTCATGGAAACAATAAAAAAAATAAAAGGTTATTTTCCCCATCTTACTCTAGTGCTATTCAAATCAGAGTTTAGCAGAGCTCAAGGCAAAAGAAGACCATTACATTCTATCCTGTACTGAAGCATCACCTGTACCAAAGCTAAGTATTTTATCTGAAAGGCCATTTTTCAGTCCACAGAGTGTTACTGTGGAGGCACAGGTAAAGTCAAAGTGCTACTTGTGCTTGAGATTTCTACAAGATGACCCTGTCAAACAAAGTATGTGGGGAAAAGACTAAAACTCACAGGTTCTCAGCCCATCTGACACAGATAAATTGTCTTTCTCAAAATACAGCAATCAATATGTCCTCAAGTAGGTGAGCAAGACACACCATCCGGATGGTTTAGGAAAAGCATGTTCAGTGTCAACCCATCTTACCTTCCAACTGCCTCAGGAGGAAAGGAAAAAGTAGGACAGAGTTGGCTGACTGTACTCAGAGAAAATAGAAATCCTTCCTGACCAATGCAAGCAAACAGCTGCTATCCTGAAACATAAACTATCATTCGAATCAGTCTCAAAGACAGCGAGCTGCAGGAGGGCTGCAAATATTAGGATTATGTTGAAGATAATGCAGGCAACACATTTTTCTCAAGACCCAAGAAGAAAAGGATAAATGTAGGAGATCTGTAAACTGCTAAACCAGACAAAACTTCTGCATCCAGACACTCACAAATATGTGGACTATATTTAATAATTTTTTCCTCAGAAATTAGTTTAATTCAAGGGTTTTTTTTAAAGCAACACAAAAACCCAAACAAAAATACAACAACAACAAATACTAACAAAAAATCCAAACCATAGCTTCACTTTGAAAAGTCATAACGAGTGGTTAATCCACCACTTCTCATGGTAGCTTTTATAATAATTTATAAGGTTCCCTGCTAAGCTCCTTACTTCAAGAAAAAAATTATCTAATTTCATCTTTAGATCTTTTTATGTCTTTGTTAGCAAAGTTGTAACATTCTTCTGCCATGACATTAGCCATTTTCCATCAATAAATACCTACACCCAGTAATAAGATCACTTCACAGTTTCCTTTCAATCAATGGAGAAGACCCTACCAATAACAGTTACATTTTACTGCAAAATTAATTTGTTTTTTAACACATCAGCTAAAACAAAAAATACAACAAAAAACTGTTTCAGATCTAGTCAAAATAGGTATTTTCCACACAATCACAAGCATCAACACATCTACTTAAGGTAAACCCAAACCATTTTGTTCAATGTAAGGCAACTGCCTGGTGCAATTTTTTTGTGTTATTTAACCATTTCAGTGGAGTTTTTTTTGAGGTTTCTTGTTTGTTTTTTAAGACAGTGTCTAATGGTTTGTTGCTCTCAAACTACAAAATTCTACACAGGCTTGTGTTGAAACGTTGAACCAATCCACTTCAGGGTTTCCAGAATGCTGAAATGTTTGTTCTTTTTTCTTACACTTTGAAATTTCCCCTTGCTTTACATTTTTCAAAATAATTGTGATGTGGAAGGATCACTAAGGGAATTTTCCAACTTTCCTGAATTTCCTCTTTCTCTCTTTAGGGTCATTTTTCTGAAAATGGTCTGGCGATCAGTGTCTTCTCTCTCTTAGTAGATAATAGGGAATATGACATATCTGCAGTGTCTGACTGGACTATCATAAATGAATCTGGCACCACCATTATGGATATAAGCTGTTCAGGAAGGACAGGCAGGGTAGGAGGGGAGGAGGTGTTGCCCTCTACATCAGTGACCAGCTGGAATCCATGGAGTTATATATGGGGAAGGATGATGAGCCAGTTGAGAGTGTATGGGTTAAGATTAAAGGGAAGTCAGGGGAAGGAGATGTTACTGTAGGGGTCTGCTACAGGCCACCTGACCAGCAGAGCCAAGTGGATGAGGCCCTCCATAGGCAGATAGAAACAGCTTCGCGTTCACAGGCCTTGGTCCTTGTAGGGGATTTTAACCACCCTGACATCTGCTGGAGAGCTAACAGAGCAAGGCACCAGCAATCCAGAATGTTCCTGGGGTGTGTAAATGACAACTTCCTCCTCCAAATGGTGGAGGAACCGACAAGGAAAGGGGCCATGCTGGACCTTGTTTTGACCAACAGGGAAGGGCTGGTGACCGATGTAAAACTTGGGGACAACCTTGGTTGCAGTGACCATGAAGTGATAGAATTTAAGATCCTCAGGGCAGCTAGGAGGATGTACTCCAAGCTTACAACCCTGGACTTTAGGCGTACAGACTTTGATCGCTTCAGGGATCTGCTGGACAAAGTGCCATGGGACAAAGCCCCAGAGGGTAGGGGGGCCAAGGACAGCTGGTCGGTATTCACCTTCTCTGTGCCCAGGGGCACGAAAGGAATGCTAGGAGACCTGCCTGGTTGAATGAGGAACTCCTGGACATGCTGTCACACAAAAAGAAACTCTACAAGGAGTGGAAAGAAGGACAGCTAGAATGGGGGGCATACAAGGAAGCTGCCCGAGCAGCAAGAGACCTGGTTAGAAAAGCTAAAGCTCAGTTAGAATTAAATCTAGCCAGGGAGATTAAGGTTAATGCCAAAAATTTCTATAGGTATATCAATGTCAAGAAAAAGACTAGGGAAGGTGTGGGCCCCCTCAGAAAGGAAACGGGAGAACTGGTGGCAAGTGATGCTGAGAAGGCTGAGGTCCTCAATGACTTCTTTTCTTCAGTCTTCATTGGCAAGGGCTCCAGCCACACCCACAGAGTCACAGAACATGATGGCAGGGGTTGGATGAAAGAACTGCCCATTGCAAGTGAAGATCAGGTTTGTGACCATCTGATGAACCTTAAAGTGCACAAGTCCATGGGACCTGACAGGATACACACATGGGTGCTGAGGGAACTGGTGGATGAGGTTGCTAAACCACTATCTATTATATTCCAAAAGTCATGGCAGTCCGGTGAAGTCCCCACTGACTGGAAAAGGGGAAATATAACCCCCATATTAAAAAAGGGGAAGGTGGATGAACCTGGGAACTATAGGCCAGTCAGTCTCACTTCTGTGCCTGGTAAGATCATGGAGCGGATCCTCCTGGAGGCACTACTGAGGCAGATGAATAACAATGAAGTGATTGGCTACAACCAACAAGGCTTCACCAAGGGCAATTCATGCCTGACTAACCTGGTGGCATTCTATGAAAAGGTCACAACATCAATAGACAGGGGAAGAGCAATCGATGTCATTTACCTGGACCTGAGCAAAGCCTTTGACACTGTCCCGCATGACATTCTGGTCTCCAAGCTGGTGAAATATGGATTTGATGGATGGACAATTCAGTGGATAAAGAGCTGGCTTGATGGCCGCTCCCAAAGCGTGGTTGTCAATGGTTTGATGTCCAAGTGGAGACCAGTAACAAGTGGAGTCCCTCAAGGATCGGTACTGGGACCAGTCTTGTTTAACATCATTGTCAGCGCCATGGACAGTGGCATTGAGTGCACTCGCAGCAAGTTTGCCAATGACACCAAGCTGTGTGGGGCGGAGGAGGGAACACGCTGGAGGGAAGGAATGCCATCCAGAGGGACCTTGACAGGCTGGAGAGGTGGGCCCATGCCAACCTCATGAAGTTCAACAAGGCCAAATGCAAGGTCCTCCATCTGGGTCGGAGCAATCCCAAGCACCAATGTAGGCTGGGCAGTGACTGGCTTGAGAGCAGCCCTGAAGAAAAGGACTTGGGAGTGCTGGTGGATGAGAAGCTCAACATGAGCCATCAGTGTGCTCTTGCAGCCCAGAGGGCCAATCTTATCCTGGGCTGCATCAAGAAAAATGTGGCCAGCAGGCCCTCTACTCCACTCTTGTGAGACCTCACCTGGAGTACTGTGTCCAGTTCTGGTGTCCCTGTTACAGGAAGGATATGGATGTGCTGGAACATGTCCAGAGAAGGGCCACGAGGATGATCAGAGGGCTGAAGCACCTCTTCTATGGGGACAGACTGAGAGAGTTGGGGTTGTTCAATCTGTAAAAGAGAAGGCTCTGGGGAGACCTTATTGTGGCCTCCCAGTATCTGAAGGGGGCCTACAGGAAAGCTGGGGAAGGACTTTTTAGGCTGTAGGGCAGTGACGGGACTAGAGGGAATGGATTAAAGCTAGAGATAGGTCGATTCAGGTTAGACATAAGGAAGAATTTCTTTACCATGAGGGTGGTGAGACACTGGAACAGGTTGCCCAGAGAGGTGGTGGAAGCCCCATCCTTGGAAGTTTTTAAGACCAGGATGAATGGGGCTCTGAGCAACCTGATTTAGTGGGAGGTGTCCCTGCCATTGGCAGGTGGGTTGGAACTAGATGATCTTTAAGTTCCCTTCCAACCCTGACAATTCTATGATTAAGAAATTATGAGTGCAAAATACCAATTAGATGGCTTATAAAGACAGTACTTGCCATCTTGGCACTGAATGTGGGAAAAACAGTATGTGATCATATAATCAAAGCTGAATCACAAAGCCCATGCATAAGGGGATTGAGTTAAGCCTGTACAGACAAATACCTTAATTCTGTCATTTATAAACTCAACTGGCATTTCCTGAATACTTGACTTTGCAATCTGAATAGCATTAATTCAGGGGTTACGTGTAACTAATGATGTCTAATATTACAGACCCATAACCATCTACCTATCATGATGGGAAGACAGATGTTTAGGTAGCCAACTTTTTCATCTTTTTTTCATCTGAATATAAAAATAAAACAGAGCCTGAGTCTGTTTTGAAGCAAACAGGCTTGGAGTTAATAGTAAGTTGGATAGCAGTCTTCATGTTCTTGTAATTTACACAGTAGCAAATACCTACCCACCACATTGCCAAACACAAAATGGAGTGCAAGTTTCACCCTGTGATGTTACCTTACACTCCCCATGAATTCTAATCTTGAGCACAGTGATTGTCCCCTAAGAGAGGCAATTTTTCCCTTCTGTACTACCTCTTTCAGAGTGCAGTTGTTCTTTGTCATCATCCACTAGTGTGTATCCACCAGACATGAGGTTAACACTGGTGGGAGAATAATTTTCTTTTGGTGTAAGCGCTTTTATGTTTGTGTTCTCATTTTTTCAGCATTTTCTTCTTCTCTGTCTTTTGGGTTCTGGGTTTTTTTTTTTTCCAAATCCCTGTTTAGAAGGATCTGAATGTTGCTTTTATGCTGACTGGGTCATTACTTTGCCCAAGACATTTCTGAAGCTGGCAGCAGTTCCATCTGTTAACAACAACAGGAGAGAAAGGTAAGTCAAAAATAATGGCCTGCCAATCACTGCTGCACAAGAAAGATTATGGGCCCTAACCAGACCCTAGAGTAGCAGTGGGAAATTTGCCTTAATAGACTTCTTCTTGGACTGCAAAGTAAAAGCCAATATGGATAGAGGGATTTTATTAAAGAAGATTATCTTCCGACTCTTCATGTTAACATCCTCATCTACTGAAAAGCAGAGAAAATGAGGTAACAGTAATCTTTGGAATATATGTTAACAAGTACTAAAGACATGCATAAAATGTAACCTGGTATATTTCAAACATTAAGTCTGGAATTACCATCAAGAACCATGGCAACGACAGTCAATTAATTCACACTTATTCAGATTACCATAGAAACTGGAACAATGTACGAGAAATTATCTGTAATTTTTCACTCCAAACATTCAAGCATAGTCTATAATTTCCATAGTAATAGACTGCTTGTAATAACCACAGAAATATTATAAACTCTCTGTGAAACACTATGAAATCTTGACATAATGAAGGCCAAACATAATTTTAAAAACCTGCCTCGCTTTTGCCTGTGTTATAATACACCACAAATTAGCTAAAAAACTTTTCAGCTTTTAACATGTTACTACAGGAGAAGTTAATGCTATTTCATTACACACAAAAAAATGCACTTACATCATGACAAATAACAACAAAAACTGCCAAGGCAGAGTAAAGCTGCAGCATGCAGAGCACAGGCTCTTGTTGTCATCTTGCTCTTTTGTCAAGAAGTCTCCTTTAGCTGAGAGTTGAGCAGCCATCTTATTGCTGAAGCTTGTTGTAGATTTTTTTCCAGACCACCTACTGTTCAGGAAAAAAAAAATACAAAACTTTAAAAAAAACATAAAAAAAAAAAAGACGTCCAACCCTGAAAGACATTCATTTCTTTCCAAATGTATTGCTTTCACAAGTACATGAGTGAGTGAGGTGAGTGCCAGCCTCTTCTCTCAAGTAAATAATGACTGGACTGGAGGAAATGGCTTGATGTTGCACCAGGGGAGGTTTAGATTATATATTAGGAAGAGTTTCTTTACTAAAAGAGTAGTCAGGCACTGGAATGGGCTGCCCAGGCAGGTGCTGGAGTCACCATCCCCAGAGTTATTCAAAAAACATGTAGACAAGGCATTTCAGGGTAAGGTCTACTGGGATGGTGAGGGGTTTTTTTTTGTTGTTTGTAGGGGAGGGGGTGTTTGTTTGTTTTGTTTTGTTCTGGTTTTTTGTTTTGTTGACAGTTGGACATGGTGATCTTAGAGGTCTTTTCCAACTGTGACAATACTGTGATTCTGTGACTATGTGCTTAGAAGTTTTATCCTTAGAAGGTTTATCCTTGACAACGTTGTGTATGTTCGTTGCTTTTTCAAATCCCTAAAGACTGAACATTCTGCTGAAAATATTGTTGACCCTGCTATAAGAAATGGATACCTAATTATACCTAGTATGACTAAACCTATATGAAACATACTTGGTTATTATTTGCATGGGATTTTCAGTAGTTTTAATTAAAGTACTGCCACCAAAACCATTAAAATACAATTCAAGCTAATCTACACTATTAAAAAGGGTGGGGAATTACTGATTAAGTGGAGTTTTGAAGATATTTGATGGGCAGGACTAGAGCAGAATTGAAGGCAAATTATTGACTCAAAGAACTGTGACAAGAACATCTCAGAAGATAAACTGCCTTTTCCCTTTTGAATTTACAAGCACTAAGGATAGCTGCTTTCACCATGATAAATTAATTGTCCACAAGTCCATTACTTATTTAGCATTATACACGACATACTTCAAAGCACATGGAAGTCAATGGGAATATTACAACTAACTCCAATTGCCCTTGACTCAATTCTTCAAAGCAGTTTCACACCAGTTAAGCTTCATAGCTTTTGACTGAGTTACTCCTTATTTACATTGGCAGTAGAGATTTCTGATGGTGAATGTGAGAAACCTTATCCATATCTTTTCACACAGCAGATAATGAAAAGACAAATAAATATTTGCCATTTGTGGGAAAATCAAAAAGGCAATCACCTTGTGCTGCATATTGCCAAAACATATAGGGAAATACTCTTATTTCTTGAAAATATGGCCAGCTTGAAAGGAGATGAGAGTATACCAATGTCACAGTGTTGCTGGAAAAGAGTTAGTGATAATTAGTGAAAGTGACTGAAATATTCAGAACTTGGGACCCTGGTTTGGATAAATGTCCACATTAAACCTTTTGCATAATTCCTCAGAATTCCCAAGTGTTACCAAACAGCAAGTAAAACTTATAAAAGAAAGTCTGTATTCAATGTTTGAGTATGCCAAGTAACAAAAAAATATTTAAAAGATCAATTAGCTCACTCTGCGTGGCTCTGTCATTATAACATACATTAGATTTGCAAGGATATTGTATATCATTTGTCACTGATTCTTGAAACACACTAATTCTTGGCTGAAATTGCTAGAGTGATATAGTACTATACTTTCCATTGTACTTCAATGAGTTTTGGTTTGGGGTTTCCTTTTTTATCCCCACATCATGTTTTTCAGGAAACTCAATACTATCAGGAAGGTATAAATTTGTCTGTGCTGCAAATGCACCACACAAAATACTTAAAGTGAACTCTGGGCTTGGTTGACAGTCATGAAGTTAATCTAGCTCTGCTTCTTAGCCTCTACAACTACATGAGCACATCATGACCTATAAGATAAACTGCTCACAAAAAGTCTGTGCAATTTGATAGATAACTTAAAATTCAAGGCCTTTGTAAGTACCACTTACACAAAGTATTGGCTGTGACTTCATCTGTGCAACTCATGGAACTTTCTGCCAGTTGTCAGGTGCATGTGCACAACCCAGGCACACCTTTCTTCTTGTGGTCATAGCTGAGGACACCACAATGGCTTAGGCATGCATCCAGACCACATAAAACAGGCACAGATGTTGTGGCCACCTGGGATTCCTTCTGACATAGCAACTGAGATTCATAGCCTACTTCTTTAGAAACTACATGTGCCTATTCCCTCTTGTGAAAGGGACCCTGACAGAAAGAAGTAAGGCCTGTGAAATATTTATGAACACTAGATTAGAGGTGGTGTGGTTGTAAGACAGCTGAAGAGTGAATGCTCAGTATGGGCAAATTATCACAGTCTAGTGAATTTTTTGACCCTCTGGTAAGAGTCAAATAAGGAGCTGCTCCCAAAATTTAAGATTCAGAGACACAGTTCAGTGTGGTATAAATGTGATAAACTGTGAATTGTTTGTTCATCAAACTTTGTACCAATTGC